>APFE031246976.1:0-14973 GCA_000404065.3 Pinus taeda | reverse complement strand
AACTTCAACACTCTTTGATTTTATTAGTGGAGTTTCATCAAATATCACATCTCTTATAATAATAGTTTTGTGGGAAGTAGGATCCCACACTCTATATCCCTGAACATTATATTTCTTTCATATATGATCAAGCCTAAAACACCAATTCTTAGGAGTAAGTATATAAGCTTCACAACAATTTTTTTTTTTTTTTTAATTTGAAGAATTTTAAGAACGATGTATCCATACCTCTTGATGGATTTTACAAATTATTACAAGCGACAGTGATCAATTTACGATGGATCAAGTAGTGGTCACTCCCACCCAGAAATCTTTTTGTAAATTAGTATTGCCAAGTATTTTTCTTGCTATTTCGAGCAAAATCATGCTCATGTATTATGATATGCCATTTCGCTAGGGAGCATATATAGTGGTATTTCATCCTATAACCCCAGAGTCTTTACATTATTTTTCAATTTCTAAAGAAGTCAACTCACTTCTATTATCTACTCTTAGACATTTGATTGTTCTACCATTTTTATTTTCTATAATATATCTAAATTGTTTAAGTGTATTAAACACAATATTTTCTTTTCAAAGCATAGAGCCACACTTTTTTAGAGAAATTATCTATGAATATTACAAAATATGACGATCCTATAAAAGAAACTATAGTGGATGACCCCCAAGAATTCAAATGAACATGATCAAAAATACTTTATTGATATGATTTTCTACTTTAAACATCTATCTACATTGTTTTCCATATACACGAACTTTATAGAAATTTAGATTTGATGATTTTAATTTGGAAACAATTTTTTATTTCATAGTAACTATAGTCCTTTCTCACTCATATGAACTTCCCATTGATTACATAAATGAGTGGATTCAATGACCTCCTCAAATACCATTGTTGTTTCATTGATGTGAATACTTCGATCTAGTTTGTAAAGGTCTCCTATGTTTATAACATTCATAACCATTAAAGTATCCTTAGACACTTTGAGTGTTCCACCTTAACATATATCTTTATGACATCTAGAATCCCAATTTCCCAAATTAATTAAATTCTTATTTAATTTAGACATATGTCTAACATTTGGCAATGGACAATACCATCACATATTTATTTTTTACATTGCAAACCCCAATCCTCTTACAAGAAATATTATTTCTCTTAAAAACAATTCCACCATTAATAGATTCATATGAAGGAAACCAAATTATATGTTGGCACATATGATAGCAAGCAATATAATCTAAAAATCATTTTTCATATTATTGAGCGATATTAATAATAAGAAAAAATGCATCGATCTTACTTTAACGTCATTCAACTGGATTTTTCTCATTTTTAAAGTCTTCCTTAGTTTGATGTCTCTTCAAACAATCCTTCTTAATATGCATTAGATTTTTATAGTACCAACATCTAAGTTTTTTTTTTTCTTTCCTTTCCATTTTGATATTAATGTACCTCTCCACTTTTATCCTATTTGTTTATTACGAACCTATACACATTATTGCTTGTGGTTTGGACGTTTTAATACTTGATTTTCTCTGCACCTCCTTAGACAACCACTCTCCAACAACGAAATTGAATGTAAGTTTCTTAGTTGTAGTAAAGGTAATGGAGGTTAAAAAATGATCCCGTGATTTAATCAATCAACAAAATAGTATAAATTCCTTATATTTGCTACCTAACTTATAATCCACACTACTCAATTAGAAAATAAGAACATTAAACACATTCAAATGATTTGCATTTTTGTTCTTTCATTTTATATTTTATAAATTCTCATCAAGGACTTGATCACATAAAGGACTTTCATATTGCTTGACAGGCTTGTTACTTCTCTCCTAAAGTTAAACAAAATCTCATATGCAAGACCTAACCAAATTGTGTTGACAGATCTCCAATCTAACACTTATCACTCTTCATCAATCATATTCGTAGGTTTTTTCCTTTATTTTTTCGCATGGCTTATGCAACCATTGTTGTACTAACAAATCTCATTTTAAGTTTTCATGATTTGGAATTATTTGCACCATTAAAATTGTCATCATCGAATTGGGTATTTTCCACTTTCAACATTATTCTCTCTACAAACTCTCCGTTCAAATCAATTTTTTTTTTTTAAATATGCTATTTTGAATTTTAGAATATATATGTTTAAACAATTTTGGTCTACCAAATTTACTTGGAAATATAAGTTTTCAATGTTCCAATAAATCTTAAAAAATATTATATATGTATCCAAATAATTAAAATAGAAAATATACTTTACCACTTTTTAAGGCCAATCTTCAAAAGCCTACTTAACCTCTTGTCCTCTATAGCTAGATTTTTGTGTGGCTTTAGTTGTGATTGATTGCAAACTAGACTTCTCATTGGAAATGCTAGATTGACAACTGGGATTGTGCTTTTATTGTTTTTCTACTCCTCCATTGTGAATGTGTGAGATGCTCAACACCTTTTTCTTTAGTTGAATTTGGATCTCCATGGCTCGAATCCTTTTCTTTTGGAGCAACTTGAATTCCCTCTATGTGGCTTTTTTCTTCTACTTAGCTAGGGTGTTGTCTCAATTAGGGGTTTGGTAGTGGGTAGGCAGTGTTGCACCTCCATTGCATGTATTTACCTCAATTTGATCACCTATTTTGCAAACAAGTTAGTTACTTCACCATGGGCAAGCACTATTTTCTTTTCAATGGTTTGTAGGTTCAACAACGACAACCACTTTCGCAATGATGGATTAATGACAACTAATCTGTCAATGTCCTCTCCATCAAATGATTCATTAGCCTCCTTCACAGAATGATGGGTTGTGCTTTCTCTATTCGCAAATTTCCTTTGCCTAGAACCGCTTGATTGATGCTAATAGATGGACCTCATCGGCTCTCATTGAATTCACTAGCCATTCCCTCTAAAAAGACTTCAATTTAAATCTCTTGATACTGCTTCTTAGTATTCTTAGTTTGTATAAACCATTCCCAAAAGAAAAATAATAATATAAATAAAAATAACAAAAGAAAAATAATAATATAAATAAAAATAACACATGAATCCTTTATGTGATAAAACCGTCTCCCTTTATTAGACAAACATCAATGAAACAAAGTACCAGATTTTATTACTCTAAAAAAATCTAACAATTAGGCTTATATCCCCTTCAACTTTAGGGTTTGATTTGAGGTAGCCACCATGACATTCATTAATCCCCACAAAATTTACTTAAAAAGAGTTAAGTTTTTACTTCTTTTTAAACTGGTTATTATCTTTTTAAACTAATTATTAAATATTAATTTCTCTTTGTTGGCAGAGATTGCATTTTCAAATTCAAAACGAATAAAATAGCTTCACTTTAATAATAATGTAGAGTCACTTTCATTTAAAATTTTATAGTTTCTTTCTTGTTAACAATGAATACTACTAATAACTTGAAGATTTTTTTTTATAAATAACCGACTGAAATTTTAAATCGGTTTATTTTAAATAATTCTAAATTTTATAATTTTAAATATTATATAGCTCATATATATATGAATTACTATTATTTTTAATAATGAATCGATAATACGTGGAAATAATCTAAATAAAATAGGTAAGATGAAAATAAATGTTTATCTTTACATCATATGATATAATAAACGGAATTTGGATCATGGTCAAACAGGACCCATTCAAAAACTTGGTTAAACGAGTCCGAAAACAAATATTTCCACAGAGAACATTCACAGAGATAACATCCAGTCTTCGTTCCGTTTCTGCTAACGATTATGACAGACAAAATGTGGTTCTGAAATTGCCTTTTCCATTGCTAAGGCTGGGTTACAGACATGCACCATGGATATTGAAGATGTACAATATTTCTATTTTAAGCTGAGGTTCAACTGCTTTTGTGGATTCAAGCTCCCTGGTTTGATGACTTGTATTGTTTTTCTGAAATCGCCTTTTCCATCCCTAGGGTTCAGTTATAGGCATGGACGATGGCTTTTGAAGCTGTATTGTTTCTATTTTAAGATTATCCTCAACTACTTTTGTCGATTCAACCTCCCTGGTTTGAGGAGCTTGTACTGTTTCTCCCTCTCGCTGCTTTGTTCTTGCCTCGACATCATGGCTAGAATGTACACCGTAGAAAACATAAAATATGATGGATATTAGACTCCATAGACCGAATCTTTCATACGATCTTTTATCCAAGCTACTTAACAAGAAGACGTTGAGAAATACAGAAGCTGCAGGGAACCATGGCATTAGAGGGACTCCCCAATCCTTTGGGTGGTGTGCAATCGGTGCCCGCTTCTGAAACCCAGCTGTTAACGCTACTGAAATGCCTCCAAACACCACCAAACCCCACCACCTATCCTGCTGGAGCTGCCAGAAAAGAGAAAACGCAGTGGCACTTGCGGAGAACAGCAATAGGAAAACAACTGTGGTCAATGAATTGGTCACTCCAATCTTCACGTATCGACGGTAGATAATAGCATTTGCTACAATGTAGAACACAACAAGTGTTCCAATGGATATCATATTCAGCACAATCTTGAGCTCGGTGAACAAAGATATGGCTGCTGTACAAATGCCTGCATGTATAAACGTACAACCCACCACTCAATTCAGTGTAACAACAAGATCCAAAACAAAATCCATCTCAACATAGATTTTATTGTTAGGTCATAACTGCTAGGTTCGGGCATAGATTCTATTGGTAAGCCATAACGGCTAGGATTTGGCATTGTGTTTTAAAAAGAAAATATTAAGAACCATGTAGTAATGTAGTAACGTGAGTGACATTACATTTACATTTGATTGGGTATTGGCTCATTACTTTTTATATAGTATAGGATAATCTTATCAAATGCATATCATTTTATTGTTATATAATAAACAAATTATAAAAATAGTAACTCAATGATTGAATTACTAGATGGTGTGCTTATAGTATTAGAGTGATGTATATTATTTTATTTTAATTAATGAACAAAATACAAAGATAGAGAATTAATAATTGACTTATTAAATGGTGCTTATCTCAAAATAGTTAGTTATGATTGAGAAAAGAAAACCTACATTGTCAGGTTAGTTATGATTGAGAAAAGCAAACTTAGATTGTCATGTAACTATGATGATTTGCTGTCCAACAACGACACTCGATAAGAATAACTTCATTTTTTCTCGAGCAAGTTGTTTACCTAAGAACAAAGTGGCATTCATGGGCGTGCCTGTCTTTGGATGGACTCGTGCAAAACAATATGGAACTAAACGAGCTCTGCCAATAACGCACAAGTACCGAGATTGCCCGAGCATTGCAACCAGCAGCGAGGCTACGATCCCCAGACTAGCCCCAAGGCCCACAAAATTTGGCAGCAACCTCCAGCCACCCAGTTTCTCGATTGCATCTCCTGAGAAAGGAGCCGATGCATTAACCTGCAATTTTCTAACCACAACACAGAGCGTTAACCCATAATTTGTTTCCAACCCAACAGGTACCGATGCTGGCAGATTAACCAAATGGTAATAGTAGTAATGGAAATTTGATTTACCAGGATTAGGCACCCACCTGGTCATAGGGCATAAGAAAGCAGAGAGCTATGGAGACAAGGCAATAGAGTAGGGAGACGACGACGACAGAACCAGAAACTCCAATTGGAAGGCTCTTGGAGGGATTTTTTATTTCCTCGGCTAAAGTTGAGACGGAATCATAGCCTATATAGCTGAAATAAACAACGGCAGCTCCGTCGAAAATGCCTCTGGCTCCATATGGTGCAAATCCAGCTTGGTGTGAAGGGTTCCCAGGCTTTGTGAGATTTTTGGCATGCCCGTTAGCGAAGCCGGCAACGATGATGAATGTGAAAAAGAGGAGGTGGAAGAACGTCACCGTTATGTTCAAACGGGAGCTCTCTTTTGTGCTGCAACAAGTTAATTTTCATTAATTGGGTCAAACGCAGAGAAAAACGGTACAGAAGCCATTAATGAACAAATGAGGAAACGTGAAGGGTAGGGTCAACCTGTGACAAAGACATATGCTGAGCAAGATTACAAGTGCGAGGGCTGGAAAATCGAGCATATTGTAGCCTTCTGCTAAGCCACTAGCCTTTATTCGCCAGGCATCTCCATCAACGATCCCAAACACGGTTGGAAAATATGAGGTAAAACTTCGAGCAACCGCAGCATTAGAGAGGACATATTCCATGAGCAGGTTCGTTCCTGCAAAATAACCTGCAAATTCACCTGTTCCCATAATTTTTATGTCACTACCCAAAATATCAGATTACTTATGACCAAAGCCTGCTCATGCAAATTCACCTGCTCACATAATTATTTATGTCCCTGCCCAAAGTATCAGATGACTCATAAGCAGAGCCTGATCATGCAAATTCACCCATTCCCATAATTTTTCATGTCACTACCCAAAATATCGGATTACTCATGAGCAAAGTTTGATCATGTGTTGGAGTGAGTCACCATCTTTCATACTAGAGTTGTTTGGGTAAATTTGACCTCCTTGGTTAAGTGATTTTAGAGTTGTAGGTCTATAAAAACTTATAGTTTTGTCTGAAATATAACTTATTTAAAAACAAAAAAATGTAACTTATTTAAAAACTTGTGGCTATTAACATCCCAAGCAAGTTTTGGACGCGGTGGCGTTTTTTTCTATAAACATTCAATGAATAAAAATCAATTAGGTCGATTTTTTTTGGATTGGTATACAGTAGCCACTCGAAATAGTTATCGTGTCAATGATTTACATATAAATCTTCTAATATATAATTTGTGGACATTAATCTAGAGTCAGATTTTTCATTGTTAAAATAATTCAACTTTAAATTTTAACCCTAAATATAATCAGAGAAGTTCAAAAGCCATAAAATCGATATATTAATTTTGATATAGGTTAGGTTTATAAAATATCTCGTTAATTATTGTATTTAATGGAAGTGGCTTTACCAAATGTGATCCGAATGTAACTGAAGGCGCCTCCTGCAACAGGCATCTCTACTGCAAATTCTGTGTAGCAAAACGCCGAGAGCAGTGCAGAGACACCAGCTACGACATATGACAAGACAACTGCAGGGCCAGAGTTTTCACGGGCTACAAGACCAGTAGTCACAAACACTCCCGCTCCCAGCATCCCTCCGAGTCCCGTGGCCAACAAGTCATACCACTCCAGTTTTCTCTGCATATATGCGCCTGAACGCTGTCTGATATGTGACATCTCCTCAGCAGGAGTCCAAGTTGCTCCCATCCTTTCCTTCAGCCTCTTGGGAGTCTGAACCAAAGCACTAGAATAACTAAAACACCCCGAGAAACTGCTGCCCATGATGTCCTCGCTCTGATCCTCAACTTTGCCATTATCATCCATACGGCCTGTTGACAGAAAACTGATGACGCCTCTTTAAAACTCTATCTAGGTCTCACAGATAAAAGCAGAACTTGTAGTCTGCCTCTGCTTCACACATCCAATAACAGAAAAAATATAACGCGTACTGATATTCCAACGATTATATTAATATATAGGATTAGTTTTGCGAAGAATAGATGAAGGTAGGGCAATGATAATTTCAGCCTATGTGAAACTATAGTGTCTTCCAAATCATGTGATTTTGAGTGTTCGTTTGCTTTCGACCAAAATTTTCATTCGCCATTATATCTGGTCCATCACTTTCAGATACCTAATTATTGTTTTCTTATTAATGCAAATGGAGCTGTGAGCACACTTTCATTAAAATAACTAGTATAGATGTTCGATATATACAAAAAGAAATAAGCGGATGTCGGATTTAATGATAAACTACATGGTGCGATCCTATCTTAATAATGATTCTCCAGCTTTTATATTATGTAAACTCGATTTCTGGATACAACATTGGTCGATAACAGTGAACTGCCAATTGGGCATTTAGTATCCACAATATAGACCGTACAAAGTTTATCATAACTTTTTTTGCCAATACTATCGCATGGAATGTTTGTCACTGTAGATACTTCTTGTGGTTGTTTTTATATATCTATTCAATGATGCTTTGCCTCTAACTATCCCTTGACAGAAACCACGGATATGCACATGGTTTGCAAAATTAAGCGACTGATTTGCAAGACAAGACAGATGCTAGGTTGAAAAATATAGGCGGATTTGATTCCGGGTGAAGTAATATCAACTTTAATGATCGAATCACCTTCTTTTAATATACAAACTTGACAAGCGCAAGAAAAAGGAAAGGTGGCCGTAAAGCCACTATAGAAAGAGAGAGTGAAAAACATGTATATAAAAGGAGTTAAGAGAACTTCATGAATAAACATACCATTACGAGAAAGTGTAAATGGAAGGTGGTTTTAAAGTGTCTACAAAGAGAAAACGTGAAAAACAAATATATAAAAGTAGTTAAGATAACTTCAGGAAGAAAGATATGAGTATGAGCAACTGTTAAATTGGATGCAAGGGTAATAATACATGTAAAGTTTTTATTCCCTACCGAAGGAAAAAGTTAGCAATACATTTCCTTATTCAACCATTTACCCATATAAATTATATGTTATATGTTTAATCGCGAGAAATCAATATTTATTTTTAAATAGGGTTAAATTTTTTTTTTTTCAAAATTTGATTAGATAATAATTTGAAAATGTTACTGCATTTTTTCACAATATTATTTTAAGTGGATAACTTCCTCACATATTTTATGTTATAGCTTATGGGTCTAGTTGCAATACCCATGCATAACTTTTAGATATTTGTATAGTTATTTTATTCTTAAGCTTCACATGAAAGTCATCCAAAACTACAGAGTGTGCCAACTTACATGATAGGGGTTCTAGCTCCCACTACAGTTGGGGCATTGCATGAACTCATGTCACTTCATCTATTATAGCATGGAGCCTATACAAAGTTAGTCATCATTTGAATATAACAAGAACCATGCTAGCTAGAAGCTCAACCAATATCTCCTAAGAGTACTTATTCTTGGAGATTCTCCTTGGTAGTTATCATGACACACTATTTTTTTGCTTGCATCACTAGTTGTCTTGTTTGTATGTTCAGGTGAGGGACAACCAACTTACTTTTATAAATTTATATGGTAGTAAAATTGTAAATGCCTATACTTATTAGTCATTACTACCCACTAATATCTATGCAAATCCTTGTGCATGAACAAGAAATTAACTTATCAAGTTCACATCTCAATTTAGTAGTTCATGTCAAAGAAAGACAATATTATTTAGTTAGAGTATTGACCATTATTATTTTTAGCAAGATAATGCCATTCAATTCGGGTATTAACCATTATTAATTTAGCATTAAGCAATATAAGTTATAATTTGTTATTCAATTTTTTCAAACAAATTATATTATAAACGGAGGAAAAAAAATTCCAACTATATATTTATTAATCAGAAAACTAAAAAAATTCCTACCATATTTCTTAAATTAATTTTATTTCAAATAATATTTATTAATATTAAAGAAAAATAATATTCATTTGAAAATTACAAATATCTATATATTATTTCTGATTTGATGTGTTTAAAACTTTCCGACGTGTATATGTTTGGGCATATGCAATAACATAAACAATTTTTCCTATTTAGAGATCTGTAATAACATAAACAATTTTAATTAAGAAAAAGAATAATATTTCTGATATTCATTATGCATCTAGGATATAAAAATTGCACGATCTTTATGGTAGGGTCTTTTTAGATAAGAAATAATGTTTATCGCATATGGTTTATCTTGTAGAAAATTTATAAGAAAGATAATTTCTCTTTTGATTCGGAGTCATTGTTGTAAAGTTGGGATATAAACTAGTCATGATGTATTTGAGTCGATTTTCATGTATTTGAGTGAATTTTCATATTTAGTGAGAATGCACTTTTAATGGATAAGGATTAAATTGAAGAATAAGAGAGCTTTGAAATTTAAAACGTTTTTTAAGATATAATTTTATTTAGAAGAAAATATTAATAAATATTTTAATTATAATTTATAATGGTGTTGTATTATTGTTTTATGAATTTTTTATTATATACAAAATTATTTATAATGATATAAATGGTATAACATTATTAATATGGAAGGAAAAATATCAAACTAAAAATAATGATGATATTTGGTTAAATGTTAAATAATTAGTATAAAAAATGTTAGTATGTAATAATGGTTTAAAGAGTCGTTTAAAGAGGCGGAGGAATTGTTTGGATGGCCAAAAGTGGTGAGAATTCGGGCGAAAAAAATTCAAAAAATCTTGTAGAGGCAGTGTTTTCTTGTTTTTGATGGTGGATATGGATTCAGCACCATCAAAAACTTCTAAAACACCTAAAATTTTGAAGTTTAACAATTATAACTTGGATTTAGAAATATCCTTGCGGGATTTTCCCTAAATATAACCAGAATTTCCATAACTTTCCGGGCAACTCCTCCGCCTCATTAGACTACACGATGGTTTAATGTAAGACCTAATAAGTTATTTTTTTGAATTTTACATTGTTTATTATTCATTATCATCATTTGTTGTTGTGTATGGAAAATAAAAAGGGGAGATGATTATGAGTAATTTTTCATAAATATTTCTCTAGAATTTTCATCCCATATATTATAATATTATGAAATTTTAGGGTACGCAACTTATTTCCTTAGTTTCAAATAAAAATATTATTCAAATAATGCTCAATATTATGAAAATGACTAAAATATCAAAATGAGAGAATAAAAATATGAGCATACAATTAGTAGCAATGAAAACAATATATATATTTGAAAACTCCATATGAGAGAAAACCCAAATAGAATGTAGATCATTTGTTTTTGTCTCTATTTTTAGTTATGAAAACACATCTATAAAGAAGGGAGCACTCACTATGGAGTTTCCTATAACATTATGGCTTAAATGGTCACCATGGAATAACTCATGTATTTTCTTAAATTCCACACCTAGATGATATTCACATTATTGAATAAGTAAAATGCTAAAATAATACCATAATCCCTTCCCTTTATAGTGGCTTAGTATTTTATGCAACTTAATACTTCCATGGAGTAATGGTGTTTTCATTATTATCTCTCATATGGTAATAAGGCTTTGGACCTTACAAGATATTATTAAATGTATATACATGGATATCCTAGCATGTGTGAGTAGTGTGGCATAAAATAGAAACTAATTGTTTAATATTGGTTTATAAGGTAGGTCAACTTTGAGAAGCATTACTTTTGCATATGAGAACCAATTGAGTTGCTTTGGAAGGTTTTTTACTCCGAATCTCCAAATTGAGGACTACCACTGAAACGGGACATGAAAGTTGATTCTTTCAAATTTTCCACCTAGAATGTACCAAGATACACGCAAAATACTAGCCATTATATATCATAAATAATATAATATAGGAGATTCATTGAATGTAGAGATAATTGTTGAAAATATTATGCAGATCCATTTCCAAGGAGAAGAGACGTTAAAGAAGTGATAGGAAAAGTACAATCCACAACATGCTAAGCATAAAATTGAGAAAACATTGAAGGTGGGCGATAGAGTTTAGTTTCTTTTGAACATGTAGAGGATACATGGTACTTGTAAGAAGATGCAAGCTCTCTAGTATGGTACTTTAAATTATTGGAAAATGTGGGTACTCTAGGGAGAAGGTAGATAAAAACTTTCCCCACTACATTTAATAAATTATTTTGAGGACCCATATTCTCCTTGAATGGGAGATTATGATCTAGAAAGGATTATTACATAAATTTTAATCTAACTTGGTACATTTTGTGTGGCAAAATTGAGGATTTGGCTTGGAGAGTGCATTTTGGGGTCAATTCCTCGTTTGGTCATTTAGGGTCTACAAGTAGACCTACCCTATTGAACAAAATGGTACTTTGTGGATGCCATATAAACCCACATTACTAACACATCTCGAGGTAGTCTTTTTTTTTCAATAAGGTTAGAATAAGAAAGAAAACCTAATATTAGTTGAGGATTGAGGCATGTGAAGTCCCTAATCTTAGATGGTTATGAAGTTATTTTAAATACTAGGTCAATTATTCATCAATAATTGAAAAAATCTAGGAGTGGGACATTGAAATATAATAGAAGATATATGATATTTTGTAGTAGCTATTTAGGCTATCGTGCCCATAGAAATTCCATATTTAGTTCCTTTTTCTTTGTAATTACATTTTCTAGCCATGAAAAATAGATGAGAGAAGAATATTGACAATCTTTATTATATGCTTCTTTGAAAAAATGACCTTGTCCTCTTTTAGTAAAAATGTCGATGACAAATATTTTCTATTGTAGTATCTTTATAGTAGCAGGAAAATATGATGAATAATATAGGCTTAACAATATTTTTCCAATCATCACCGAGCCAAAAATAACAAAGGGAAAATGTAGTGGAACTAATGAAAATATGATTTTAATGTTTATGTGATGCAGGAGCATCTAGCTAAGGGCATCATGACTAGGTGTTGGTCTCATCCAGAGAGGACAGGTTCAATATCTTTTAGTTTCATTTACATTTACTAAATGAAACAGTGTCTAGAAACTAGTTTTTTGTTTTTTTATTAGTTAAGGAATATTAGGGATATCATAGTTAGGGTAGTGTCATAGCAGCTACGTTGTTTTGTCATTATTTTAGTCCATTTTATAGTTGTCTATTCATAAACAAAAATATAATATTGTAAATCCTACAACACAGGAAAACCCAGCATAATCATCAATTGTATAACTAAAAAAGTAACTGAAGGGTAATTGAGAACAATTCAAGTAACTGCCTAAATACAATACAAAAACCAATGTAATACACTTTGGAGGGGTTCAATACATGAGAAGAGAAATACAATAAAATGAGTAATTTTTTCGTTTGAATATATCAATCCATCTGTAACAGTTTGTCCATCACATTCATTTACATTCCTCTAGTCATTGAGTAAGCAAAATAACTAAATATTGTGTGTTCCTATGTATTTTGTTTCCTTTCTATAGAACAGGGAGAGCAAACAGAGAAACCAAATGAGCATTCCCAGCATGAAGTTTGGCAACAACCACAACGGAGTCGCAATGAACGAAATCAAACAATAGTACGAGCACTTCGAAATCGAATGAGAGAGTACTCACTGAATAATGACCCCAAAACAGAGGTAAACAAACTATACAAAAAAAAATTCTATTAATTATTTTTCATAACCAAAAAAATATCTGTATACATTCAACAGTCCTGAAATACTCCGTTAAGAATAAAGGGAAGAATAATACAAAATAACAGAACCCTGAAAGTGAGGGTTTAGTTAGCCACGATCAAAAGGCGAACCATAATTACAAGTGTTTAGGGTACAGATGAAAGTTTATATACAAAAATGAATCCCAGGTCGCACAATAGAAAAGAAAATCAAATGGGGACTTTTCCGAATAAACTCACAGAGGCCACCTAACTAAAAATTGACAATAGTAGCAAAGAACGAGCCTACCAAAACAAAAGCTTGTAGCGGTTTCGTAGACCATGCTTGCGAACAAAACCTCCCTTGCAGAAGTGAGCCAACGAAGCACTATTAGTTATGTGGACACTGAGTAAGGCCAAGAAATAACCAAAGAAAAAGAAAATTGAATGCACAGTTAAGAAAATAATTTATCTAAAGAGTATTCGCATTGGAGGAGTGAAACCCCACTGAGCCATAGTCAACAGTGAAACCCTGCAGACAAAGGAGCAGACACTGTTAGAGCCAAAGAAAATTGAAGAGGGTAAGTAATAGCATGGAAGAACAGCTTACCTTGCCAGGATCGGGAAGCTGAGGAAGCCACCGTGGCTATGACCTATTGAGACACAGGACAGACAACCGTCAACCATAAGCTAATAATCAAGAAGACTATAACCGATGAAACAAGGGAACAAGGGCAGGTATAATCACCAAATAAACAAAGATAGCAATAATCCTCTCACACCAACAAAGAAACCTTCCATATACTGCCCAGGTAACCAAGTGACGAAGTCATAAGAACAAGCAAAGATATCATGCCAACAAACAACAAAATCTATAGCTGGGCGCACACAGAACTGTGCTGCCAAACTCTACACAGTCACAGCATAAAACCTCACTGCAAGTCTAAACCCTCGGTGCAACGAAAACGAAAATGGAAAAATGAAGGAATGACAAAGAACCAAGGGTTTTAGCAACAACCAAGAGTGGGGAAACAGTAAGTGAGGCAGGTATAACCAACAAGCCATCATTGAATTCTGACATAAATGCTACCCAACAAATATCCAGAACAATCCGTTGTTTAGCGCCTAATCGAAAGTGTTAATCCCCGAATTATTTGTTAATCATACAACGGTTGGTTAAAGCATTGGCTTATAATTGTTAAACATAATAAAAATAAGTTACGGGTTGGTCCCATCATAGTGGTATCAGAGCGGGATTTAGATTATTCCTGAGTGATGGAAGTTGGAAGGTGAGGACGTGGAAGAGGTGCTCGGAGAGTAGCAGAGGAAGGATTGTGGGAGGAAATCAGGATCATTATTACCCATTTGGAGGTAGTTGAAGCAAAAAGGAGAAGGGATCCAAAGCTAGGAGATGACAACATAGAAGAAGCTATAGTGACAACAGATGGATTGGATGAAGAAGGGCCAAAAATGAGAAATTCTAAATTATGACGGCAGCTTGTCCACAGAAGCTCTGTTGGACTGGATCAACGAACTAGACAAATATTTTTAGTGTGAAGAGGTTAGTGAAGATCGGAGGGTTAAGTTTGTTGCAACAAAGCTAAAGGGACACACAACCCTGTGGTGGGACAGTGTCCAAGCAGAGAGAAGAAGGATGAACAAGTTGCCAATAAAGAAATGGCCAAGGATGGTGGCCAAGTTGAAAGGCACATTTTTGTCAAAGGATTACCAGATTGCACTGCATCGTCAAGTACATAATTTGAAATAGAAAGGGATGACAGTAAGAGAGTATACTGAAGAATTCTAATGCGTAAATTTAAGAGCTGGTTATACAGAGGACACCC
>APFE031246974.1:12994-45339 GCA_000404065.3 Pinus taeda | reverse complement strand
TTATAAAACAGATTAAAAAAATAACGAAATAAGAATAAAAATTAAAAGAACAAATAAAAAACAATTAAAAAAAATCATGGTCAACTGCCTAGCCTAATGGTCGCACCAACTCCCTCCCCTCCCCCCACCCAGCCCAACGGGCCCCGGGTCATGGCAATTTGATTCTAGGAATCAGATTACCATGACTGAGGGCCCATTGGGCCGCTTTACTAGGCAAGGGGGATGCAGTTGGAACCAACTGCCTCACCGCAAGCACAGCCCAACGGCTGAATCAAATTGCCATGGCACAGGGCCCATTGGGATATTGAGTTGGGTGGGGGATGAGAGGCAACTTCTCCCCCCTTGTCATACCCACAAGTTGGCATTTGCGATGTGCGACGGGGCGGTGGTATAACCTTCAGTTAAAGGTGACAAGTCATCATGTGCGTTGATTTGGGTGTTCGGTTAAACGCACATGGGAAAATGTGCGACGATTTGCGATGATGGGATGAGTTATGACGAGCCAATAAGAGAGTCGAAAAATCGAAAAGGCAAAAAATGACTAAGAATGCAGAAGTGCGATGAGTTTATAAGGAGAGTCGAAAAACTAAGCGAGTTGGTGAAGCCGACGTGTGGTTGGGGTGAGCTGACATGAATTTGGTTATTCAATGGTCAAATTACATGGTCGGCCTCGACAGGCCGACCCACCTTATCATTTGGAGCACCCATATATATATGGTGGACACATGGAGGGATAAGGCAACCAATCAAGCAAAGCATCCAAAGTGAGTTCAAATATGGTGGACGAGCTAAGGAATAGTGCATAAGGAGAGGCGAAGTGCAGGTGGACCGAGGGTAGCAACACTAGCCATGATAGAAAGGCAAACAAATTTTGGGTTTTGACGATTTGCAAGTGGGGTGCGCCTGCCCGGTGAATGAGCCACAGGAGGGGGCTATTGAACATAGGGGCACATCTATCTGACGAGTTGAACACAAGGGCACGACTAAACAGAGGGGTGCATCTGTACGAACAGGTGAGATGAAGTGCGAAGGACTGGCAACTTGTGGGTAGGAAACACGAGTTGAGCAACAAAGCTGAGGGAACCTCTACCCAAATGTGTTGTAGACATCTTGGGTGCACCTGCACGATAGGATGCAGATAGTAATATGGTTGGAATGACGAATCGAGGTTGACATAAGAGTGTGATGAGCTGCGGAGGTGACTTGGGGTGGATGCCTCTGCCCGACGATATGAAAGCGACCCAACCCAGCGAGATGGGTGCTCCTACCCATGGGAAAGTTGCACGACGGTGTGGGCCAACCTGAACAACATATTTGGGCACTGTCGAACGGGCAAACCGAGCTGTTGGATTTTGACAGAACTGTAAAGGTGAAACTTGGGGTTCCTTTGCGAAGGTTGTACATGTATATTTACTTGTAAAAGATTGTTGTTATTATTATTTGAGTAGACTCTAACTAGGGATTTTCCCCTCCCATTAAAAGAAGTTATATGTTGTTCATTTTTAGAAAATATGATGATGAATGTATATTCACTGTGTAAAATGATGAATTCTTAGTAAATTGAAGAAAACATTCTAAGTGTTGAAAGTTAGGCGTAATCCATACTCGAGAATATTGGTGAAAAGAAATTGGGTAGCAGTTTCGCACCTACCTATGTGCGGTTGAAATACTACCGCCAGGATAGGGACGTAATATTTGGTATCAGAGGTTGATTCAGAGAATCAAGTTTTTTATATTGAAGTGTTACTACTACACTTTGTGATAGGTTTAGCATAAGTGAATAATTGTGCTTGGGCCAAGCTGAATGACGAGACATGGAAAGTTGGGAAGAATGCCAAGGGAGGCTCTTGCTGACCTTATATAGGTTAAAGCTGATGAAAGGAGAGAACTCACAAATTCAAGATGAATTTGAGGTCTTGGAAAGAAAAGCTGAAGATGAACTTCTTCGACTTGGTAGGGCAATGGAGCAGGATGTTATTGTAGATTGCGATGCTGAGGAAGAGGAAGTCATGATGTATGAGGATGTTGCAGATGTGACAATGATGGAGGAAGAACTTGAGGCACTTCCAATTACTCGCATCGGACCAGGATCGTACATATTGCAGACATTGATGGATAAAGGCACTCACATGGATGAGCCTCATGATGAACTAAGTACTATTATTACTTGAGTTTCATTAGAAATTTTGGAGGATGGAACATATGTAGTGAAGGGCAAAGACAGTTTGCGGATGCAAATGGACAACCTTACGATGAATGTCTACGATGAGACCTTATGTGGAGAAGCAAGTAACATTGAATGTTGCAGATCTTATTGGAGCAATTTGTGGCCTCAAGGCAGGAGGTGCAAATGCTCGTGACAAGGGAGGAACTTGATTATCAGTGTGGAGGATGGGTCATGCTTTAGTGATATGGAGAATTGGCTAAGTGCCTAGTGTTAGGCTCCTATACCAATAGGTGTCATATGTCATGATTGAATTGAGGAGATATGTAATATGTTCATACCTTTTCTTGTTGCAAAGGTTTTCCATATTTTCAAAAAATCAAAAAATTTAAAAAATGTAAAGAGGGTATACCCTAAAAGAAAAATCAAAGGGTAAAAAGAATAAAAAGGTGGTCAAAAAATGAAAGAAAATGAACCCCAAACAAAAGAAAGACCGAGAAAGTGTGCAAGTCTAAATGCCACTACTTTTTACTTGTATGTAATACAAATTGTGTGCAGTTTGTCACCTATGCCACAATTCATGAATAGTCAAATAGTTCAAACTTGACTAATTCATTTTTCAATTTCATTTTGTAGAAATAGAGAATAAATATCTGACCAAACAATGTAATCTTGGCAGATAAGTAGATAGGTAGAGTAAAAAAGGAGCTCAACAGTTTAATCTGAGTCCTTGGATGTAATAAGTGTAGATTTAGATAGAGATCATTATGTAAAAGGAAAGAAAGTGAGAAAAGGGTTTGCTAGTTTAAGGGCACCCTAATAAAGGAGTGAAAATGCTAGGATAAAGTAGGTAGGGTAAGTAGATGATGGTTTCAGAATAAATGCGTGGTGAATGGTTAAATTTAAATGCTTAAATATTTTGTTTTCATCACTTGGACAAAGCACAACTCACATTGGATACAGCCCATCAAAGAAACAAAGTCAAATTAATTAATTTCCCTATCCATTTTCCCCTTCAGTTTCACTAAGATCCCCTAAGTGCTAAAGGCACTTACAAAGTTAAAGGGGCTCAGAGCATTTCTCTGACTTCTAGAGGGACCAGACCCTCGGCCCAATAATTTATAAGGCCTAAGTACTTGAATCATCCATAAAAATCATTCATTCCCTTTCATAAGTTTTTCCTAAGTAAAATCTTATTTTACTTAGGAAAATTACAATATTTTCCATAAAAACCCTTTTTCACTTTAAGCCTAAGTTTGAATACACACATCAAATGTTTTATACTTAGCGCTTTCATTTCATAATGTCATATTAACTATTAAATTGTATTAATTTATAAATCCCTTATAAAATTGACCCATTCTCGTATTATTGTAACTGTATATAATCCTGAAATACTATATATCCCGCCGGGTTAATTATAATCATTACACGTTTTATAATGGATTTAATTATTTAATCAGTAACTATTAAATAGCCTTAACCACCCCCCCCCCCCCGTGACATCAAAAATGGATTATTTAACCTCATGGTTAATTAATAACCCTCATCAAGCGAAATCCTGCTGCCCCCGATGTGATTAAATAATACTTAATTATATCGGGACCCGCTTGCACTAAATCCCTGTCACTTCATACCCCCTGACCAACGTCCAATCAAGCCATTGACATCCAATGGCCACAATTCATATCGCACAACCCTTTGTGGCCGCACGTTAGCATGCGATCACAAAGCGGTTTTGTGCACAGTACCTTGCCACGCGTCGCTTTTTCTATGGAATCGCTGGCCCAATGAAAAATACCACCCTTCCCCATAAGCAGTGTGATATGAAACCATTTACCGCCCTCCCATAAATGACAAAACATCATGTTGTTTTTCCGCTGACGCCACCCGTCCGAATTCTAAAGCCCACCTACTCTGACTTTGTATATAAAACAAATAAGTCATTTTCATTTTTTTATCCTGCAAACGTGTATGCCCATGCAAAGACGTCAAGGTCAACTAGTTTAAGCTTTCAGCCACCAACCTACTCTAGACTTCACAGCTGATGCAACCTAAAGCCCTTTAACAATATCCAGTACTTGCATTTCATTGTTCATTCCCCAAAAATAGGTATTTACCGAATTCCTGATAAAAACCCTACAGATACTTGCTTTCCACTGTAAATTGACGAAAAGGGCCCAAATTCATTATAATTCAATTATTACTTTCATCATTTATAGTTCCCCAGACACTTTGCTTTTCCCATTTCACAAAGAAAACCTCAATTCCCTTTCTGAATCCACAACAACTAGAAATGGAAACCTCATTAGCTTTGAATGTTGCACCCATCAATGCTTCTCATCGAGATTTAGACTATCTACCTCTCGCAGATAAGCACTTCCAGATAAAAGACTTAGTCACTACCACTGATAAAAGTCCCCTCAGAGTATTTTATCAATGTAGAGATAACTACTTGAATGGTCATGATGTCATAGGATTGTGGGAATCCAATCTTCCCATATACTTTCTTCCTTCTCTCCATATTTTTCTAGATATAATCCATCAATTCCATGCCAACTATGACCCCATCCACAAAGTAGTTATGTCTCCCAGCCAAACAGTCCTTTTCCCAATAACTGCTGAGTCAATCAATGAAATTCTCCAATTTCACTCAGGTCAAGCCTTCACTCCTATGTCAATCGTAAATTTACTTGAAGAATCTACCAAAATGTCCCCATCTGAACTCAATCATCTCCGTCAAAATTTTATACAAGATAAATATCAGACCACAAGTCCTCCTCCTTATGGGTCAGTTTTCTTCACTGATATGGGTAAACTCATTGTTGATATGATATTTGAAATTATGGGATTCAACACTAGTGAGTGTATAGATGAGTTAACCCTAGTATTGATGTCTATCTTTGCCCCTGGACAACCTCCCGCTATTAAGTATGATTATGCCTCATTTATTGCTAATAAAATTCATTACCAGTTCATAAGACTGGAGAATGAAAGGGTTTCTAAATATACCACCTTCATATATCACCTCATGCTCCATTATCAGTCAGATAATTTCCCATTTCCTATCATAAAATTGGATACCAAGGGTCATCCAAGGTCTGCCATCTTTTGGACTTCCATCTTTCATAAATGTCCATCCAACCCTTACTCCTATAATGAGTTCATTGATCAGTTTGTCCATCCAGCTACTACCTTGTTAACAAGGGTTTCACCTCCTAGAATCAGTGGTGACATTAAGAAGATCCTTCAGCTCTACAAACAACACAAAGTGGGTGACTGGTATTTATACCAGAACCATACAGAAATCAAAATATATGGATGTGAGCTTTCCCCATTCAATCTGCCCAGATATGTTCCAATGAGATTGTTTGCATTGGAATATTTCAGACAAATGATAAATTCAGACTTGGTTCATTTCCACAAAGCCAAAAAGAAAACACAACTCAGAATCAAGAACCAACTAGGCCCTTCCATCTGCAACACTAGGGAAGCATGGAAAGAAGTAGAGAAAATTCAAGAAGATCAACTTAAACTACACAAAAGTTTCAGTTGGTTTCCTTATGATCCCCATAGCTTCATTTGTGATAGAAGGATGAAAAATAGACTATCACCTTACATACATCACAAAATTCTAGAGATTGAACAATTTTCCAATATGGATGAATGGAGGGAAGGTACCTTAGTGGAAACTAATGTTGAACAGGTCAATATATAAAATGTGATGAAGGATCTTGAAAAAACACTTGACCTGGATTCTTTTGGACAGGTACAATTTGAAACATCTCAAAGGTCGGCATCAGAGATCGGTGTCTCTATAGCTAAAACCTCTCAGAGGCACTCACAGGATACCATCATACCGCTCTCAGGGACATCCAAGGGAAAGGGACCACAGACTAGCACCCAAGCAACAGAACAATCAGTCATGTCTAAGCAGCCTGAAACTTCTAAAGAGCAGGCTCAAACACAGGCTCCCCCAACCCAAGTTAATGTGGAAGAACCCCCAATTTTGCAGACTCCACTGAAATTAGGAAAGGAACAAAAAAAGAGACAGGGAAGTGGCTACCCCTGCCAGTGGCCTATCAGACTAGCCTGGTGCTAAAAGGAAAAGGCTAAATTCTCATTCAGAAGAGGAAATGTTTGAAGAAACCACAAACATCCAAAGAAGAGAAGGTGTAGACAGTTACCAGACTTTCCCAACAGGTGGGACACCTTCTAGCTCATAGAGGCAAGAGCTGGAGAGACAATAGAGCACGAAAGTATCATCCTTTAAGCCTTCAGGAAATGAGAATCTAGATTTGAAAAAGAAATTCAAAGATATAAAATCTAGGAATGAGCCATTAAGAATCCAGGTCTACAATCAATACTTAAAAATGGGTCCCACTAATTAGAACAGGTTGATGTTAACCTATGACATCAGGGAGGGTAAGATAGAAATGAGCCTCTTCAAACCTAAAGTGCAGAAGCCTCAAATAGCTACATATTATCTTCAAACCAATTTTGAGGTCATAGCCAAAGATATTCATCCCTTGGATCAAATTGAGCTACACAGGAAAATAGGAGAAATGATATATTCAACTTTGACAAGTAAGGCCATGATGGCCCAAAGATTAGAGAATTCTGTAAATAATACAACTGCATAATTACAACTGGAGAAAGCCTCCTGACAAGCTAAGGATAACAAAATTAAATCTTTGGAAGAGTTAGTAATTGGATTGGGACATAATCCAAAGGATGCGAAGGCTGCAGAAGCCTTAATAAAGAAAAAAGATGAAGACATAACTGCCTTGAGAAAGGAGCTAAAATTACCTCCATCCAGACATCCACAAACTACAGAAATTATTCAGAAGAAGTCTAAATAGGAGCTTATGGACTTACTCCTACAGCTTAATGAACGACTGAATGAGACCGAGCAAGAGTGAAAAATATCACTCAAAAGTAAGCAGGGAGAGTCGACCTCCCAGCCACCAAATGTAATACCCGTGGTCTCCACTGTAGTCCCTTCAACACTAATAATAGCTCTGGCACCCAATATCCCTATGGTCATAGCTAAAGTAGTCATAGGTATAGATACAGGAACAACACCAGCTGGAACTTCAAGTCTAAGTACAGAGGAATTGATAAAATCAATGGAGGAGATGAAGCTCCAAGTTTCAAAATTGCAAAAGGTAAAAGAAAAATATGTTACCTTAGAACAGAGATATGACCTTTCAAAGATAAATTTTGCAGAAAAGGTGAGGGAAACTAAAGGGTTAGAACAAAAGGTGAAATCATTAGAAAAAGACCTCACATTTGACAAGCCCTTTGCAGACATCAAGAAGATTCTTTGGACCACCATCACTCAGGCAATAAATGAAGTTTGGCCACCAATACAAATAATGTTTGAACAGATTTATTTAGTAAAAGTAGCACTGGAAGAAATTCGAAGGACAAAGGAAGAATTAGGAAGGATGCCTGAAGAAGCCACCAGGGTTATAAATTTTTTGAATAGGAAGAACAAGTATCAGCTAGAAGAAATTGGCATTGAAGATAGAAGAGGGACTATTCTGGAAGTCAAGAAGGTGTTGACTAAAAGGTCTCTAATGCAAAATTTGGAAAGAATATGCCAAAACATGCAGGAGGAGATCAATGCTTTCATGGAGAAGTTTAATATTTTGCAGAAAAAAGGGCTACCCAGTCCTTTAGATTCAATGATAAATTAATGAGGCATATAGATTGTGTTGACAAATTGGATCAATATGCAGATAATCAGGGAAGTTCATCAACTAGTACATCAGCACCAAAAGCATTGCCTACAGGAAGAGTTCTCTGTGACGGTCTAGAGAACCTTTTCTATGTTGAGCATGAGTTAAAGCATTTGTTTCCAATTCAGCCTACTTTTTTCAAGTACACTGAGACTGATGAAATCTTCATGAAACTCCAAAGGACCAGAATAGAACAGGAAAAATGGTGGGCAGAAATGCTAGATATTTTGTAAATTTATCCTTGTTAAAAATGTAGATTTGCATTATTTACTACAGTCAATGAGGGTAAAAGTGGGTGAACAAAGATCAAACAGGTAAAGGTATTAGAACAGGTCAAAGTGTATCAGTGAGAAAGTGAAAATCAAAACAGCCAGCACGGATTTACAAGGAAGACAGCAAGATGCCTCATCTTAGGGCCTACCTCTAGCACATTCATAAACGCAGGGACAGCAAGCCATCAGTTTACTTTATCTTCTATCTACGAGACCATATGTCTCTATTTTCATGTAAGTTATAGTTTGTCACCCTAAAATATATCTCTCTTTGTTATGATATATTTTATTGTTAAAATTTTGTATAAATAATCCCTCATTCAGAGTATTGAGGGTGGATTTTTAAACATTGTTGTAAAATTGATTACTTTGGAATAAAGTGTTGTTGGACCAAATCTTGCATGGCTGGCTAGATGTATAATTGATACAAAGGAATTTTCACAGGATTCAAGTGCAATACATTGGACAAATAAGTATTTTATAACTCATGTTCCATTGTCTTCTTGTTTAAATATTTCAATTATGTTCCATATCTAAATATTAAAACGAAAAATCTTAATTCAGAAAGTACTTAAGTGCAATCTGTTTTCAATCGTTTTTATTCTTAATGTTTTCCTCTAAACTATGATAGGCAAGGAAATCTTAATTGCTCATGTTTCTTAGTTTATCATTTAAGTCATTTTGTAAGAAATCCTTAATTTCTTTTTACTGGTGATCATCCAAATTCCCTCTTCTCAAGACATGTGGAAGGATTTTTAATTTCCCCTCTTCACTTTTGAGCCCATATCATCCTTTCAAGTTATCATTTGCTCCCTATTTAGCTATATTTCCCTATGAAGCCATCCTTTGCTGAGAAACCAAATCCAATTGAGCCATCTTCTTTTAACTCCATTAGCCCAATGGCCTAAAATATTCAGTTATACCCATCCGCTATCTAATTTCACCAACAAACTCAATCAAAATCCCAAAGCTCTAATAACTAGCCTAAAACCTTATAAAACAAAGCTAAATCTTAAAGCAAGAGCCCTCTCTAGGTTCATATTGGCTAGATTCTATACCCAAAAGTTGGTTTGTGGTTACCTCGGACGCTTTTCCTCTTCTTACAGCTTCGAGGAAAGTCTGAGTGATAACATAATGGCAACTCCAGTGGGGAACAAAAATTTGTTGTTATTGTTGTTTATTTTATAAACTACATATGGAGCGTAAAGTTAGCCAGGTAGCCTTCGAACTACCCTTTCTCTGCAAGTGCATAATTAGATGAATGTTGCTTCAGTCACTCTTCATTTAGTTTATGAACTAAACATGAACTAGTTCCTCAATCAAATAAATATTTAGGAATGTTTAAATTCAAACCTAAAGCATCTTAAAGAAATCACAAAAGTTGTTGTTGCTATTAATTTAGAAAATCAAAACTAAGAAATCTAGCTTCAGAAATGACTCATTACACTAGAGAAAATCCTGATCCAAATCCACCACCAGTGTTTGAGAACCCCAATCTAATCCCCAAAATTCTTAGGAGACAAGAAAGTCAAGAAAGTACTGCTAGTTCTCGGCCCACCTACAGATCAAGATCTTGTCCTGTTAGGTGGATTTATCTTGAGGATGAACCCTTTGATGAGCAATTTGAGACTTCTTTGTTTAGAACATCTTCGAACTCTGAATTGATTGACCTAATCCTAGATCCAATATTCATCGAAGAATTACAATTCAAAGTTGTTAGTTTCTCAATTGACAGACATTTGCAGAACTCCATACAATCTGATCTTACCTCTGAAGGAATAGCTGATCCCTCTACAATAATTGTTGCTTCTGCAATTTCCTCATACATCTCAAACCCAAACCACCCCACCACAAACCCCTCCTTCTACCCCTCCATCGACAACCCAAATTCCCATTGTTACCCCTACACCAGTTGTTGTTCCATCATTACCTACAGCCATGGCAAACAGGTATACCCCCTGGTTCTACCAACCAATTTAGGTGCCATACCTCAAGACTACCAAAGTAAAATCACTCCATTCTATGGTACTAGTACCTACACAACTCAACAACATACCAAAAAAATGACTGACTACTTTGAAATATATGAGATAGATGTTGATGATGTAAGAATGAGGATATTTGTTTAGAGTCTAACTAGGAAAGTCAGAACCTGGTTTAGGGCTCTAAGAGCAAACAACATAGATAGCCTAGAAACCCTTTATACACAATTCTTGAATCGTTGGGAATAGAAGAAATATCCTTTGCAGATCTTATCCGAGTATGAAAACCTTAAGAGAGGAACGCAAGAAACTGTGCAGGATTACTACACTAGGTTCAACACTGTCTACAATGCCATTCCTCAAAACCTCAGACTCCCACCTGATTTTGCCCTAATCAAATTCCCAGATGGATTTGATTCTGATATGGCCTTTCAGCTAAGGGAACGAGCCCCTAGAACTTTGGCAGAAATGCAAAGTATAGCTGTCAATGTTGAAGCCAACCTGATGTCTAAACAAGCCAAGGTTAGAAGTGAAAGAAGGATACCAATGAAAGAAGAAACTTCACCTGTTGAATAGAAACTGGATGCCATAATTAAAGGGATGGAAATACTAGGAGATAGAGTGGAAACAATAGAAAGAAAATCCCCTTCGGATGGTCAGGCATCCAACACAGGGAGTAAACCTAATTTCCAAAAAAACCAAAACCAAAAACCTAGAAAGACTGGTCCAAATCAAAACATTAGACCCCCTTTCCAGGAGAATTACATAGAAGCTTCCAGCTTCAAGGGTCCCCAAGAAGATACTCAAATAAATCTAATGGGACTTAAAAATGAAGGAGAAGTTTTCCTAACTCAAGATGATTAAGAGGCTCACATTATCAAACAATTTCAAACTCAGTCAGGAGAATCGTTTGACTTTAAGGAGGGATATGACACAGCCATCCACGAAGTGCACAAAAATTATAACTTAAGGAATAGAAGAATTGATGTTCCTGAAGTCAACAAACAGAAAGCTCCGAAACAGCCTCTCAAAGGTAAATCAGCTACTACCCCTGTACAAATTTTGTCTAGATCAAACAATAACCCACCTAATATAATAATAGTAGATGTGTATGACAATCAGGTGAATAATAGAGACTCTTCCACTCCCCTTACTTATAAGGGAACTATAGAATAACCTCCAGAAAACAATTTAGGAGAAAATGTAAATCTTAATCCCACACCTGAAAAGCAGAAAAACATAGAAAACAGAGAGAATCCCACTGTTTGAAACATAAAATCCCAAACAGAAAAACCATTCAATCTGGAAACTGAAGTAGGCAAACTAAATATAGTTGTTCCATTGTCTGAATTAGCTAAACATGATGCCTACCGAAGTCAAATCAACAGATCACTCAAAATCACTGGAACTGAAGACTCTGTTAATGTTTTTGATGATCAACCAGAATTAATCTTTGGCACTAAAGTGAATGGGAAACATTTAGAGGGAAGTATTCCTCCATTCTATTTGAGCTTGAATATACATCATAAAATCCTTCATAATGCCATGTTTGACTCTAGGGCATCGCATAACCTAATGCCCAATTATGTTATGGAGAAATTAGACCTAGATATCACTCGACCATACAAATACCTCTTTTCTTTTGATTCTAGTCGAGTTAGATGTTTAGGGTTGATAAAAGACTTGTGTGTTTCTTTAGTTCAATATCCTGCAAAAACAAACCTAATGGATATAGTAGTAACAGATATACCACAAAAATATGGAATGTTATTATCCAGGTCCTAGGGTACTAAGCTTTAGGGATTGCTTCAATTGGACATGTCTTATGCTACTATCTCAGTTTTCGCCCAACCTAAGAAGCTATACAGAGAAACACTGATGAAATACGTAATATTAGTCAGGAGAAACCACAAAATTTCCCCATCTACTCAGTACACTCTAATATGGATTCATTTATTCTTTACAATGCTGAAACCCATCCTACCAATACTGAACAATTTTTAGCAACAGAACCAAAAGAAATTAAAAGAGGAAAATCAAGTGTTCATATTTAGGAAATCTCAGATACAAATGACAAATTAGATAACAAAGGAAAATCAGATGAGAATGAAAAACTAAATCCCCCAGTTAAACAAATTCCCACCACCCTTGACACTTATTATGTGCATGAAATTCTATGGCATTTAGAATTTGATGGTTTAGTCAACAAATTAGGGGCAGGGGTAGGAGTTTGGGTGCACAACTTAGAAAATGACCATGCTGAAGGCCATGCCTACAGGTTAAATTTTAAGTCCACCAATAATATGGCAGAGTATGAAGATATTTTGCTAGGACTTAAACTTGTCAAAATATTGGGAGCAATTAGGGTTTATGTCATGGGTGATTCAGAATTAATCGTTAATCAGATCAAAGGGAAGTACATTACTAGGGATCCTAGATTAGGATACTATAGGGGAATAGTCATAGAGATTCTTAATATGTTTTTGGAAACTAAGCATGTTATAGTGCCTAGAGAACATAACTTACATGCTCACAGTCCGGCCATGTTTTCCAGCACCTGCAAATTACCTTTCAAACCTAATCATTAGTTTACTGTTGAAATTAGGCATAGACCAGCTATCCCTGACAATCTGAAGAACTGGCAAGTTTTCGAAAGTGATGAGAAAATTAATAATGTTTTAACTTTAGACAAAGAATTTTCCAAGAGTTACATAGATGTTGATACAGACAGTAACTTTAAAAGGGTAGATAAGGTAGAAACCAACATTTTGGAAGAAATTTCAATTCAAATGCTTCACCCCAAAAATTCACTAGAAAAGAAATTCAAGACCTAAAACAAATGGACCATGATGAGATAATTGAAGCAGAAATAGAGGTCATTCACCTAAAAGAAAATCATCTGCCTAAAGGATTAACTCCTCTAGAAGACCTCTTTGATTCCAGTGATATTCCTAAGAAACCAAAGATGGAACCATTAAAGGCAGACATTGAAGAATATAATTTAGGAACAGAAGACAATCTAAATATGATAAAACTATCAAAGTCTTTACCACCTGATCAGAAGATAAAATATGTTGAACTTATCAGAGAATTCCAAGATGTTTTTGCTTGGAGTTATGAGGATTTGAAATCATATGACACCTCAATAATTCAGCATACTATACCTCTGAAAGAAGACCAGAAGCCCTTCAAACAAAAAATCAGGAGAATCAACCCTATATTATTACCATTCATTGAAAAAGAAATTAAACGTATGTATGAAGCAGGGATTATTGCACCTATAAGATTTTCAGAGTGGGTATCTTTAAAGATAACTATCCTTTACCCAAGATTGACCATATTTTGCAAAGGGTAGTAGGTTCTTCTAGGATTTCTCTTTTAGATGAATTTTCAGGATATAACCAAATTCTAATTCATCCTGATGACCAAGAAAAAACTTCCTTTACAACACCATGGGGCACATTTATGTACATCAAAATGCCATTTCGACTTAAAAACGTAGGAGCTACTTTCCAAAGGGCAATGGACATTTCATTTGCTAAAGAGATTCATGATTTTTTTGTCATATATCTGGATGATCTAACTATTTTTTCTAAATCAGATCAGCAGCATTTGGACCATCTCAGACAAGTATTCTTAAAATGTAGAAAATATGGTATTTCTTTAAATCCAAAGAAATCTTTGTTTGGCTTAGAAGAAGGTAAAATCTTAGGTCATATCATTTCAAAGGATGGCTTTCGAGTTGACCCTGCTAGAACAGAAGCAATTTTACAGGTACCTCATCCGAGAAATATCAAAGAACTTCAAGCTTTCTTGGGGAAGTTAAACTTTTTGAGAAGATTCATATCTAACCTAGCAGAACTCATTAGATTACTTAATAATATGTTGAAAAAGGACTCAAGTATAAAATAGATAGTAGAATCCAAACAAGCATTTGAAGAAATCAAAATGGCTTTAACCAGAACACCGGTCCTTACAAGTCCCCAATTTGATAGAGACTTCATAATTTTTTCTTTTGCCTCAGAGCATACTATAGTAGTTGTTTTATTACAAAAGGATGACCAAGGATGTGAAACACCTATCGCATTTTTTAGTAAAGCACTCAGAGATGCCTCACTGAAATACAAGATCATGGAAAAGCAAGCTTTTGCACTTGTTAAAGCCATTAAAGACTTCAGAGTTTACATATTATACTCTCATGTGATAGCCTATGTACCAAATGTAGTTGTCAAAGACATCCTGACTCAGGATGGAATTGAGGGAAAAAGGGGTAAATCGATTGCAACCATCTTAGAGAATGATATTGAAATAAAGCCTACAAAATTGATAAAGGGATAGGGATTGGCCAAACTTATGGCAGAAACCAATTGTCAAGTCCTCGACATAAATGAACTGGATAATGAACAGGAGATGGCGACTCCAGAAATTAGCCAGCCCTTTTCAGATTCACCTTGATATGCTGATATAATTTATGTGTTGCAAAACCTGCAGGCTCCTCCAGGGTTATCCAGAACAAAAAGTAGGTTTTTAAAGATGAAATCTTTAAATTTTTGTATTCTAGATAATGCCATTTTTTGAAAAATCATGAAGGAATTTTATTAAATTGTTTGTTAAAAAATGAAGCTAACAAGGCTTTTCAAGAATTTCATGCACGAGACTATGGTGGACACCTCTACTGGAAATCAACTGCAGATAAGATCTTAAGGGTTGGTTTCTATTAGCCAACCTTGTTTGCTGATGTAAAAAAAATTGTCACTTCTTGCCATAAATGCGAAATTTTTTTGGGCAAGAAAAAACTATTACCTTTACCCCTTAAACCCATTTCTACTGAAAAGCCCTTCCAACAATGGGGTCTTGACTTCATTGGTGAAATCCATCCTCCCTCCTCTAGCCAACACAAATGGATACTCACTGCCACTGATTATTTTACTAAATGGATAGAGGCCATTCCCTTCAAACAGGCTAATGATACAGTGATCATAGGTTTCCTAGAAGCCAATATATTGTCTAGATTCGGCTGCCCTACTAAAATCATAACTGATAATGTTGCAGCTTTCAAATCAAGAAAGATGATCAATTTTTGCAATAAGTACCACATTACCTTAGGCCATTCCACAGCCTATTATCCACAAGGAAATGGAAAAGTTGAATCTTCCAACAAGAGCCTCATTAATATCATTGAAAAACTATTGGAAGAAAATAAAAAGACTTAGCATAAGAAATTGATAAATGCACTATGGGCAGACAGACTTACAACCAAAAAATCCATTGGAACCAATCCTTATGAATTAGTATATGGCATGGAAGCTGTATTTCCTTCGTCATTAGGAGTTCCTGTTATGAAACTACTCCAAGAAGTTCAAGTGGAACCTAATGATATTCAAAGAAGGATTATTCAGACAATCAATTTACAGCAGACTAAAGACGAGGTGTATCAAAGATACCAAATATGGCAGGAAAAGCTCAAGAAGATATTTGACAAAAGAACTAAGGCAAAAGATTTCCACCTTGGAGATAAAGTGCTAAGATGGGATTCTAGAAGAGAAGATAAGGGGAAACATGGGAAGTTTGACTTCCTATGGAAAGGACCATACATTATCTATGCCCTACAAGGAAACAATACATATTTTGTCAAAAACTTGGATGGCACAGAAGCAGAAGAAGGACCAATCAAAGTTCGAATGTTAAAACATTACTTGATCCTACTTGTTAAGGTTTACCATGATGTTTAACATGTACATACTATATCCTTTGTAATGCCACAGTTTTGATTGCACAATAACTTTTGGAGTTGAAGCCCGAAGAGAAGGTCCTAAGCTTCAAAAGTATTACTGTCATACATACAATAAAGCAATAGGAAGAAGAAAATTGCACAGCACAGTCAAAGTCATTCAGAGGCCATTTGATCTATTATTTTTTACTTTACACTGGGAAAAGCCATCCCAAGTGGAGCCACTGTTAGGCCCCTATACCAATAGGTGTCATATGTCATGATTGACTTGAGGAGCTATGTAATATGTTCATACCTTTTCTTGTTGCAAAGGTTTTCCATATTTTCAAAAAATCAGAAAATTTAAAAAATGTAAAGAGGGTATACCCTAAAAGAAAAGTCAAAGGGTAAAAATAATATAAAGATGGTCAAAAAATGAAAGAAAATGAACCCCAAACAAGTCTAAATGCCACTACTTTTTACTTGTGTGTAATAAAAATTGTGTGCAGTTTGTCACCTATGCCACAATTCATGAATAATCAAATAGTTTAAACTTGACTAATTCATTTTTCAATTTCATGTTGTAGAAATAGAGAATAAATATCTGACCAAATAATCAATATTGGCATATAAGTAGAAAGGTAGAGTAAAAAAAGAGCTCAACAGTTTAATCTAAGCCCTTGGATGTAATAAGTGTAGATTTAGATAGATATCATTATCTAAAAGGAAAGAAAGTGAGAAAAGGGTTTCCCAGTTTAAGTGCACCCTAATAAAGAAGTGAAAATGCTAGGATAAAGTAGGTAGGGTAAGTAGATGATGCTTGCAAAATAAATATGTGGTGAATGGTTAAGTTTAATTGCTTAAATATTTTGTTTTCATCACTTGGACAAAGCACAATTCGCATTGGATATAGCCCATCAAAGAAACAAAGTCATATTAATTTATTTCCCTGTCCATCTTCCCCTTCAGTTTCACTAACTTCCCCTAAGTGCTAAAGGCATTTACAAAGTTAAAGGGGCTCAGAGCATTTCTCTGACTTCTAGAGAGATCAGACCCTCTACCCAATAATTTATAAGGCATGAGTACTCAAATCATCTATAAAAATCATTCATTCCCTTTCATAAGTTTTTCCTAAGTAAAATCTTATTTTACTTAGGAAAATTACAATATTTTCCATAAAAACCCTTTTTCACTTTAAGCCTAAGTTTGAATACACACATCAAACATTTTATACTTAGCGCTTTCATTTCATAATGCCATACTAATTATTAGCTTGTATTAATTTATAAATCCCTTATAAAATTGACCCATTCCTGTATTATTGTCACTGTATAATAATCCTGAAATATTATATATCCCGCCCCGGGTTATTATAACCATAACACGTTTTAATATGGAATCAATTAGTTAATCAGTAACTAATTAATAGCCTTAACCCCCCTACGACATCAAAATGGGATTATATAACCCTCATGGTTAATTAATAACTTCATCAGCCAATCCTACTGCCCCCGATGTGATTAAATAATACTTAATTATATCGAGACCCACCTACACTAAACCCCTGTCACTTCATACCCCCCGACCACCATCCGATCAAGCCCTCGACATCCGACGACCACAATGCATATCGCACTCCCCTTTGTGACTGTGCGTTAGTGTGCCATCACAAAGCGGTTTTGTGCACAGTACCTCGCCACGCATCGCTTTTTCTATGGAATCGTTGTTCCAATGAAAAATACCACCCTTCCCCATAAGCGATGCGATATGATACCATTTACCGCCCTCCCATAAATGACAAAACATCATGTCATTTTGCTGCTGATGCCACTCATCCGAATTCTAAAGCCAGCCAACTCTGACTTTGTATATAAAACAAATAAGTCGTTTTCATTGTTTTATCCTACAAACCTGTATACCCATGCAAAGACATCAAGGTCAACTAGTTTAAGCTTTCAGCCACCAACCTGCTCCAAACTTCACAGCCAACCTAAAGCCCTTTAGCAATATCCAGTACTTGCATTTCATTGTTCATTCCCCAAAAACATGTATTTACCCAATTCCCGATAAAAACCTTGCAAATACTTGTTTTCCACTATAAATTGACGAAAAGGGCCCAAATTCATTATAATTCAGTTATTACTTTCGTCATTTAAAGTTCCCTAGACCCTCTACTTTTCCCATTTCACAAAGAAAACCTCAGTTCCCTTTCTGAATCCACAAGAACTAAAATAGAAACCCCAGTAGCTTTGAATGTTGCACCCATCAATGCTCCTCATCAAGATTTAGATTATCTGCCTCTCGTAGATAAGGACTTCCAGATAAAAGACTTAGTCACTAACACTGATAAAAATCCCCTCAAAGTCTTTTTGTTAATGTAGAGATAACTACTTGAATGGTCATGATGTCATAGGACTGTGAGAATCCAATCTTCCCATATACTTTCTTCCCTTTGTTCATATTTTTCCAGATATAATCCATCAATGCCATGCCAACTATGACCCCATCCGCAGAGCAGTTATGTCTCCCAGCCAAACAGTGCTTTTCCCAATAACTGCTGAGTCAATCAATGAAATGCTCCAATTTCACTCAGGTCAAGCCCTCACTCCTATTTCAATCATAAATTTACTTGAAGAATCTACCAAAATGTCCCCATTTGAACTCAATCATCTCCGTGAGACTTTCATACAAGGGAAATATCAGACCACAAGTCCTCCTCCTTATGGGTTAGTTTTCTTCACTAATATGGGTAAACTCATTGTTGATATGATATTTGCAGTTATGGGATTCAACACTAGTAATTATGTAGATGAGTTAACCCTAGTATTGATGTCTATCTTTGCCCCTGGTCAACCTCCCGCTATTAAGTATGATTATGCCTCATTTATTTCTAATAAAATTCATGACCAGTTCATAAGGCTGGAGAATGAAAGGGTTTTTAAATATACCACCTTCATATGTCACCTCATGCTCTATTATCAGTCAGGTAATTTCCCACTTCCTATCATAAAATTGGATACCAAGGGTCATCCAAGGTCTGTCATATTTTGGACTTCCATCTTTCATAAATGTCCATCCAACCCTTACTCCTATAATGAGTTCATTGATCAGTTTGTCCATCCAGCTATGACCTTGTTAACAAGGGTTTCACCTCCTAGAATCAATGGTGACATTAAGAAGATCCTTCAACTCTTCAAACAACATAAAGTGGGTGACTGGTATTTATACCTAAACCATACAAAAATCAGAATATATGGATGTGAGCTTTCCCCATTCAAGCTACCCAGATATATTCCAATGAGACTGTTTGCATTCGAATATTTTAGACAAATGATAAATTCAGACTTGGTTCATTTCCACAAAGCCAAAAAGAAAGCACAACTCAAAATCAAGAACCAACTAAGCCCTTTCATCTGCAACACTAGGGAAGCATGGAAAGAAGCAGAGAAAATTTTAGAAGATCAACTTACACTACACAAAAGTTTCAGTTGGTTTTCTTATGATCCCCATAGCTTCATTTGTGATAGAAGTATGAAAAGTAGACTATCACCTTACATAAATCACAGAATTCCAGAGATTGAACAATTTGCCAAAATGGATGAATGGAGGGAAGGTACCTTAGTGGAAACAGATGTTGAATAGGTCAATATAGAAAATGTGATGAAGGATCTTGAAAAAACACTTGACCTGGATTCTTTTGTACAGGTACAGTTTGAAACATCTCAAAGGTCAGCATCAGAGATCAGTACCTCTACAGCCGAAACCTGTCAAAGGCACTCATAGGATACCAGCACACCACTCTTAGGGACATCCAAGGGAAAGAGACCAACGACTAGCACCCAAGCAACAGTACAATCGGTCATGTCTAAGCAGCCTGAAACTTCTCAAGGGCAGGCTCAAACATAGGCTCCCCCAGCTTAAGTTAATGTGGAAGAACCCCCAATTTTGCAGACTCCTCTGAAATGAGGAAAGGAACAGAAAAAGAGATATGGAAGTAGCTACCCCTGTCAATGGCCTATCAGACAAGGCTGGTGCTAAAAAGAAAAGGCTAAATCCTCATTGAGAAGAGGAAATGTTTGAAGAAACCACAAACAGCCAAATAAGAGAAGGTGTAGACAGTCACCAGACTTTCCCAGCAGGTGGGACACCTTTTAGCTCACAAAGGCAGGAGCTGGAGATACAACAGAGCACGGAAGTATCATCCTTTAAGCCTCCATGAAATGAGAATCTGGATTTTAAAAAGAAATTCAAAGATATAAAAGCCAGGAATGATCCATTAAGAATCCATGTTTACAATCAATCTTAAAAATGGCTCCTACTAATCAGAACAGGTTGATATTAGCCTATGACATCAAGGAGGGCAAGATGGAAATGAGCCTCTTCAAACTTAAAGTGTAGAAGCCTCAAACAGCTGCAGATTATCTTCAAACCAATTTTGAGGTCATGGCCAAAGATATTCATCCCTTGGATCAAATTGAGCTACACAGGCAAACACGAGGAATGATATATTCAAATTTGACAGGTAAGGCCATGATGGCCCAAAGATTAGATAATTCTCTAAATAATAAAACTACCCAATTACAACTGGAGAGAGCCTCCTCACAGGCTAAGGATAACATAATTAAATTTTTGGAAGAGTTATTAATTGGATTGGGACATAATCCAAAGGATGTGAAGGCTGTGGAAGCCTTAATAAAAAAAAAAGATGAAGGCATAGCTTCCTTGAGAAAGCAACTAAAATTACCCCCATCCAGACATCCACAAACTGTAGAAATTATTCAGAAGAAGTCTGAAGAGGAGCTTATGGACTTACTCCTACAGCTTAATGAACGACTGAATGAGACCGAGTAAGAGTTAGAAAGATCACTCAAAAGTAAGCAAGGAGAGTCGACCTCCCAACCACCAAATGTAATACCCATGGTCTCCATTGTAGTCCCTTCAACACTGGCAACAGCTCTGGCACCCAATATCCTTATGGCCACAGTTGAAGCAATCACAGGTACAAATACATGGACAGCACTAGCAGGAACTTCAGGTCTAAGTACAGAGGAATTGATAAAATCAATGGAGGAAATGAAGCTCCAAGTTTCAGAGTTGCAAAAGGTAAAAGAAAAATATGTTACCTTAGAACAGAGATATGACCTTTCAAAGATAGATTTTGTAGAAAAGGTGAGGGAAAATAAAGGGTTAGAACAAAAGGTGAAATCATTAGAAAAATACCTCACATTTGAGAAGCCCTTGGCAGACATCAAGAAGATTCTTTGGACCAACATCATTCAGGCAATAAATGATGTTTGGCCATCAATACAAATAATATTTCAACAGATTGATTTAGGAAAAGTAGCACTGAAATAAATTCGGAGGACAAAGGAAGAATTAAGAAGGATGCCTGAAGAAGCCACCAGGGTTATAAATTTTTTGAATAGTAAGAACAAGTATCAGCTAGAAGAAATTGGCATTGAAGATAGAACAAGGACTATTCTGGAAGTCAAGAAGGTGTTGACTAAAAGGTCTCTAATGCAAAATTTGGAAAGAAGATGCCAAAACATGCAGGAGGATATCAATGCTTTAATGGAGAAGTTTAATATTTTGTAGAACAAAGGGCTACCCAGTCCTTTAGATTCAATGATAAATTAATGAGGCATATAGATTATGTTGACAAATTGGATCAATATGCAGATAATCAGGCAAGTTCATCAACTGGTACATCAGCACCAAAAGCACTGCCTATAGGCAGAGTTCTCTATGACAGTCTAGAGAACCTTTTCTATGTTTACAAGAGTTAAAGCATTTGTTTCCAATCCAGCCTACTTTTTTCAAGTACACTAAGAATGATGAAATCCTCAGAAAACTCCAAAGGACCAAAATACCACAGGAAAAATGGTGTGCAGAAATGCTAGATATTTTGTAAATTTATCTTTGGTAAAAAAGTAAATTTGCATTATTTACTACAATAAATGAGGGTAAAAGTGGGTGAAAAAAGATCAAAAAGGTAAAGAGTATCAAAATAGGTCAAAGTGTATTAGTGAGAAAGTGAAAAGAAAAACAGCCAGCACCGATTTACAAGGAAGACAATAAGATGCCTCATCTTAAGGCCTGCCTCCAACACATTCACAAAAGCAAGGACAGCAAGCCATCAGTTTACTTTATCTTCTATCTACGAGACCATCTGTCTCTATTTTCATGTAAATTATAGTTAGTCACCCTAGAATATATCTCTCTTTGTTATGAGATATTTTATTGTAAAAATTTTATATAAATTCTACCTCATTTAGAGAATTGAGGGTGGATTCTTAGACATTGTTGTAAAACTAATTACTTTGGAATAAAGTGTTGTTGGACCAAATCTAGCATGGTTGGCTAGATGTAGAATTGATACAAAGGACTTTACATAGGATTCAAGTGCAATACATTGGACAAATAAGTATTTTATAACGCATGTGCTACTGTTTTCTTGTTTAAATATTTCAATTATGTTCCATATCTAAATATTAAAACGAAAAAGCTTAATTCAGAAAGTGCTTAAGTGCAATATGTTTTCAATCATTTTTATTCTTAATTTTTTCCTCTCAACTATGATAGGCAAGGAAATCTTAATTGCTCATGTTTCTTAGTTTATCATTTAAGTCATTTAGTAAGAAATCCTTAATTTTTTTTTACTAGTGATCGTCCAAATTCCCACTTCTCAATACATGTGGAAGAATCCCTAATTTCCCTTCTTCACTTTTGAGCCCATCTCATCCTTTCAAGTTATCATTTGCTCACTATTTAGCTATATTGCCTTTGAATCCATTCTTTGCTGAGAAACCAAATCCAGTTGAGCCATCTTCTTTTAACTCCATTAGCCCAATGGCCTGAAATATTTAGTTATACCTATCCGCTATTGAATTTCACCAACAAACTCAATCAAAATCCCAAAGCTCTAATAACTAGCCTAAAACCTTATAAAACAAAGCTAAATCCTAAATAGAAAGCCCTCTCTAGGTATATATTGGCTAGATTCTGTAGCCAAAAGTTGGTTTGTGGTTACCTCGGACCCCTTTCCTCTTCTTACAACTTCTAGGAAAGTCTGAGTGATAACACCTGGCATGACTCATGGATAGATTGAAGAAAGGGCACACACTTGAGTTTCGAGGATATGATACTTGGGTGGACTTTTTCATGGCAGAGACCAAGAGGCAGTCTTGGTGGACCTCTAGTGAGGGAGGTAGCAATGATGGAAGATACCTATGTGATATGATATGATATATATGGTTTGAGTGACCGAGTGCACTAAACCTCATTGAGGACTAGGATGAGATGAACGATGTTATGACGGGTCTACCTAGTTGGACAACATACGAAGCTTGAGTCATGGACATCGAGCTGGATAGATGGAGCTTGGCAGACTTCTTGCAGGGACATTATGCACGAGTACTTGTAGAGATGTCACTTATGGGCATCCAATGAGGAGTGCCAAGGCAGTGATGTCATGCGAATGGATTTTCTTATGCAACACGGAGACATTCTACTTATAAGCCGATGGGGATGTTGTGCACTTTTGTACAACAAGGCCATGGAATGGTTGGATTTGTGAGAAATCTATGAGAGAATTCCTACCACATGGAGAGTAGAGGCATCTTGTAGTGACCTTTTAGGATGAGACAAGTATGCTTTATGAGATGTTGGATGGAGATGATTCATGGAGCTCGTGATGACTTGAGATAATTGCGGCCATTGGACTCTTCATATGATGGTGGTCTTGGAATATCTTATTCATTGAGGAGCTGAGGTCATAGATGTACCTGACTTTGATGCAGTATGGGATGCATATATTTGGGCACATTTATGGGGTGTGTTCAGGAGGAGTGACTTGACGAGGATGATTGAGACTAGACACTATGGAGTTGATGGAGTTGCAGCAATGATGATGCCTTGGTGGCAACCATTAGGCATGGGTTGATCCAAGACTTAAACTCTTTTGATACATGGAGTTTGATTGGTTTATAACCATGGGAAGCACATGGATGATGAGACAGTTTTATACTTGTTTCTTTGACAGGCTTGAGGGATGGCATATTACAGATGTGATGGAGGTTTCTTCATGGACTTGGATATGGTGCATTGAGAGTCAATTTGATGAGAGGATCTCTTAATTTTGAGGATATGTATATTACACACACATATGGATGATGATGTTTGGATAGATGCGACTAGTTGACATGTAGCACATTGACACAAAAATCATGGACATCATGTTACGGATGAGATGGAGAATACTTCATGGACCTAAGCATGGCTTACTTATACTTTGATGGAGATGGGATGGATTCTTGATCGAGTTAATGTTGTGACAAGATGTTGAGAGAAATGACTGATGGTGACATGAGGAGGTGCATTCTCATTGTTTCAGCGTGACAGTTGGATTATCTACCCAACTAGTTTGAGTCATGGGTGCTAGCAGTGTACTGAGATATGTTGAGTTGAGTTGGAGTATCATGGAAACAGTTCGCATGAGGACGATACATGATGAGGATCGACATGATATATGTTGCATCGATAACACGTAACTTGAGTTGGAAGGACCAGCCTTCCACGGTGGAGAAGCATGTGGAAATTGTGGCAAATGTTGTTGGTGATCATGGATTTAGGAGACTTTACTATTCATGGAGGCATGAGCCTTAATGGTTTGTGCGATGGTAGAGCAGAGACGGGTAGCATGGACATTTTTTATGTTGGAGCTAGCAACACTTTGTGATGTTGTATGACGGTGTTGTCAAGGATGACAACTTCTTAGAGTGGGGGAGTATGTCATGCCCACAAGTTGTTTTTTGCGATGTGCGACAGGGCGATGGCATAACCTTTGGTTAAAGGTGAAGATTCGGCATGTGCGATGATTTGGGTGTTTAGTTAAATGTGCCCAGGCAAACTGCGATGACTTGTGATGATGGGACGAGTTGCAACAAGCCAACAAGAGAGTCGAAAAACCGAAAGGGAAATAAACGACTAAGTACGGAGAAGTGTGATGATTTTATAAAGAGAGTCAAAAAACCAATTGTTTGGTCAATTTAGTGTCCTAAATTTCCCTACATAAATTATCAATCTGGGTATCGTAAATTGATGAAGTGTAGTGCACTATATGTGCTAGATGACCCTTCTTACTTCATTGTTTTTGAGTTTTATGTTGTTTTGGGGTTTTTTGATCCTTTAATCTCTAATGATTTACAATGTACTTAACAAAATCTTAAATCTAACTTCTGTAAAGACTGCTAAGAACCTAAAGAAATGAAAACTCAAAAGAGATTAAGTAATATTTGGAAGAAAAGTTTAATCAAGAAATCAAAACAAATTTTCTATTTCTAGTCATATCATTATTTCCAAATCATGAGCTATAAACTACAAAAAAAAAAAGATAAAGTTGCAACTACTGTCTATTTAATTATAAAAACAAGACTAAATGGAATACTGAAAACTGAAAGTGAAATTGCAACTATTGTCTATTCTGTTACAAGAACAAAACTAAATTAACTACTAAAACTGAAAATGAAATTGCAACTAATCTACTATGGAAACAAAACTAAATGAAACACTAAGATTGAAAATGAAATTGCAACTAATCTACTATAGAAACAAAAATTAATGAAGTACTTAGTTACTTTGCCTCTCAATTTTGGGAGAAAAACCTTCTTGTGATGACATTTTGAGGAATTTTTTACTTCATTATTCTAAGAAAAGATAAATACAAAAATGCAGAAAAGACTCATTGCATAAACAAAGTATTCAGCCACTTAGTCTAAGATGAGTTATCAACTAGAAGGGATCTTTAGAAACATTCATCTACACCATGATTCAATAAACTAGTAACAACATGGCAAGAACTGTAATGTTACTGATCAGTCTAATTGAAAAACTTAATACTAGTGAAACAGTAAATGAAACAACTACATTACACTACTACATTTCAACTTCTAACTATTGATAAAAAACTAGAAAGAAAATAGGCAAAAAGAAACTATTCTGCACTGAAAGAAGCTATTCTGCGTTAGTAAGAAAATGATAAGGATTGCATTATAAACAAGGTTAGTATGGAAATGATTATGAACATTGTGAAAGAAATGATGAATTTACAGTTAACTAAAAAAGACAAAACAAAATGAAATGAAACATTACTCAGCACAGGGGCCCTCTGCAACTGATCAGCTTATGTGTGCTCAATCAATCTCCAAGAAACACTTTCAGATATCCATAAATCACACGGTATTCATATTAAAAACAGGAAATGAGTTTTTCAAAATTACAGAGCAGTATTCTGATCTTAATACATGCAAAAATTCGAATTGGTGCAGAGTTATATACACAGGTATTTAGAAGAAAATTATGCAACTGTTTGTGGAGAAAAATAAGTTATAGCCAAAAACACGTAGCAGATAGACACACGGAATTTTCTTCCTCGGTTGCTAGAATCATCAATCTAATATGATGGCTATTGGATTCAGTTGCACAGATGGCTGTTGGAGTCCATGGTTTCAGGGAGTTATTTCGGATAATGCTTCCCATCACTGTGAAATGTGTTGATAATCCATGAAACAGAGTCATGTTGCCTTCAATCTCTACGTGTGACTTCTCCATTGACCGGAGCCTTGTACCATATTCCTTGTCGACCTGGGCTAGGTGAATAGGACACGATCCATGTCATGATGATTTCCAAGTTTTCCATGTAGTTATTTTCTCCTTATGACACCTGAAACCTGTTAAAGCATGGAAGTAGTTGCGGAACAGCGGATTAGTTGCAGAATAGGCTGCATTCCATAGCTAAAATACAAAAACTTATTCAAACAGCAAAACATAAAAGCATAACATGTAAATCACTAAAATGTCCTCCTTAAGGCAATGTATACTGGTTATTGATGATAAGGATGCATTTTCTTCATGGAAAAACAAAGAAAATGGATGAGAAAAGTTGCTAAGGAAAGGGCAGTTTTGAGGCTCAACGCCACGCAAGATGGTGAAGCCGACGTATGTTTGGGGTGAGCTGACATGAATTTGGTGATTCGATGGTCGAATTACATGGTCAGCCTAGGCAAGATGACTCACCTTATCATTTGGAGGACCCATATATATATGGTGGACGCATGGAGCGATAAGGCAACCAATTGAGCAAAGCATCCAAGGCGAGTTCAAATACAATGGACGAGCTAAGGAAGAGTGCATAAGGAGAGGCGAAGTGTAGGCAGATTGAGGGTCGCAGCACTAGCTGAGATAGAAAGGCAAAAATAGGTTTTGGGTTTTGATAAGTTGCAGGTAGGGATCGTCTGCCCAGTGGACAAGCTATAGGAGGGTGTCGTTGAGTGCATGGGCGTGTCTGCCCAATGAGCTGAATGGAGGCATGTATCTGCCCGATGAGCTGAATTTAGGGGTGTGGCTGAACGAAGAGACGCTTCTACTTGAACAGATGAACTGAAGTGTGGAGGAACGGCGAGCTGCAATAGCAAGATACAGGTAGGCAACATGAGTTGAGGGACATGGCTGAGGGCACCTCTGCCCAAACAAGTTGCAGACAGCTTGGGCATGCTTACATGATAGGCTACGGATAGTAATACAGTTGGCAAGACGAACGGAGGTTGACACAACAATGCAATGAGTTGCGGAGGTGACTTGAGGTGGGAACCTCTGCCCGATGAGGTACGGGCAACCCAACTCGGTGAGGTGGGCACTCTTGCCCGAGGGAAAGTTGCACGATAGTGTGGGCCACCTTGAACGTCAAATTTGGGCACTGTCGAACAGACAAGGCAAGTTGTTGGATTTTGACAAAATTGTAAAGGTGAAACTTGGGGTTCTCTTGCAAAGGTTGTACATGTATATTTACTTGGAAAAGAGTTTTGTTATTATTATTTGGGCACACTCTAACCAGGGAATTTCCCCTCCCATTAAAAGAAGTTATCTGTTGTGCATTTTTATAAATGATGATGATGAATGTATTTTCATTGTGTAAAATGATGAATGCTTAGTAAATTGAAGAAAATATTCTAAGGGTTGAATGTTACGCATAGTCTGTACTCGAGAGTATTGGTGAAAAGAAATTGGGTAGCGGTGCCGCACTTGCCTATGTGCAGTTGAAAGACTACCGCCAGGATAGGGGTGTGACAACCCCCCCCTCCCCGCCCCTTGCCCAACCTAGTGACCCAATGTGTCACGCCCCCAATTCTTTTTTCATTAAATTGGCCGGGTGTGGCACCACCTAAGTAATTAACATTTTCCATTTTTATCTTACTTTACGAACTACGCCTTAACATTCAAATTTATTCATGAATAACATAACATTAATGTGTGGAATCCATTAACATCATAACATATAGAACAACAGCATGAACACATTCATATGCAAGTAAATATTTTATTATATAAGAGAATATTTTTACAAGTGACTGGAAGTTATACTCGACCGGCGTTACAACCGAGTCGGGTGCCCACCCATGCAAACCGCACGGTGGTCTCACCCTTCAACCATCCAATAATTCAACACATGAGTTTTTGCCAAGGTGGGTGGGTGTGCCCGTGCACAACCCTCTCTCGAGATACAACCAACTCGTTCAACTTTTTGGCAGGCGGGCACTTGCCATGCCCTCTACCTGTGCCTTAACCGAACTCAACCTTCGTGCAATACTTGTGTAGACTCACCCAGCAAGCGGGCACATAGAGTTGTGCCTCCGCTGCGGCTTCTACCTCCCCTTCACACCTTAAGACTGAATGTTCAATGTCTGAATGATGCTACATCGCCATACCAATGTTGCATATATATATATATATATATCGTTTGGGAACAGGGGTCGTGCCATTCGGCCCACCCACCATTCATGCCTTCAATCGTCATGACCATACAATGCTACATGCCTTTATGTGGGTCGGCCCACCCATGGCGCGGGACCACCCACCAACATATCGTTTGTTTGCCATTTCTCCTTCGGTCGACCTCACAAGACGAGCTCCCAAACTCACCCGTATAAACCATGGAACGCCAACTCGTCTATGCATTATAACACTTCGCCCTTGGTCATTCCACACTTTTGCATGTCTTGCTACTTCACACGGTAAGTGGAGGGCGCGCTCCGTTGACTCACCAACCACAAGGCATTACATCCTCCCCCACTCAAAATCGTTGTCGCCCTCGACAATCCCGATCTCCTCAGTATCTTCCATTCATACTTTTCAATCTTCTTCTCCCATCTCCAAAGTGAGTCCTTCAATTCCCAGCTTTCCTCTTCCGATGCATTCTTCCATCTGACAAGATACTCCTATTTCATGTGGCAACCAATCCCTGTAGTTTTGTAGCTCAAAATCTTATCCAACTCTAGCCCTAGCTTGTCCACAATCCCGACTGGTCCTCTCAGTGGTTCAGCTCTCTCTGGATGATCAGCATCAAGTCTGCATCTCTTCAACTAACTCATTTGAAAAACCAAATGCTTCATGTGCATATGGTGCGGAAGATCCAACTCGTAAGCAACTTCCCTCACTCTCTTCTTCATCCGGAATGGTCCCTCATACTTCCGTGTCAGTTTTCTCGCAGTCCCCTTGGCTGGCTGAAACTGCTCCCCGGTAATCCTGAGAAACACCATATCTCCCACACTGAAGTGCACATCCCGTCTTCCTTGATCTGCCCATTTCTTCATTCTCCTTGCAGCTTCGTGCAAGCGCAACCATGCCAACTCCAAGGTCTCATCCCAAGCCTTCATGAACCTCTTCGCATGAGGACTCCTCAAAAAACTTCCTATCACTACGGTATGCGGTGCAACTGGCCTCTGTCCATTCACCAACTCAAATGGACTATACCCCATTGCAGAACTCTTTTGAATATTGTAACTGAACTGAGCAATATCCAAGAATTCAGGCTAATTTTTCTGATTAGCCGCCACATAATGTCTCAAGTAATCCTCCAGTAATGTGTTGATCTTCTCGGTCTATCCATCTGTCTGCGGATGGTAACTCGAACTCATCAACAACTCTGTCCCGACTAACTTGAACAATGTGGTCCAAAATCTGCCTATAAAACATGGATCTCTATCTGACACGATGCTTAATGGCATCCCCCAATACTTCACTATGTTCTTAAAGAACAACTCCACAATCCGTTCGACTCCACAAGGCATCTTTGTTGGAACAAAGACAACATACTTGGAAAAACGATCAACCACGACCATAATCCCATTATACCCCTAAACCTGTGGAAACTGAAAAATGAAGTCCATCGAGACACTCATCCATGGCCTCTCAAGAATCAGTAAAGGCTGCAACAATCCTCCTATTCTCTGATTATATGATTTGTCCTACTAACAAATGATGCACGTATGTACATACTCCTTTACATCCCCCCCCATCTTCTCCCAAAAGAATTCGCTCTCCAACAATGCCAAAGAATCACGCTGCCCTAGGTGGACAGCCCACGGTGAGTCGTGGCACTCCTTCAAAATGTGCCTCCTTAGTCCAGATGACATTGGAACATAGAGTTGGTTTCCAAAGAACAAGAACTCGTCCTGTAGAAAGAACTTTCATGTCTTCTCCTTTACCTGCTTCACTATATTTTGTGCCAAAGTATCGGTTTCAACACTTTCCTTGAGCTTATTCTGTATCTCTTCTGACATCTAAATTTGACTCCTACTCCTTTCTGCCCGGTCTTCACCTTCCAATGCTGCAAGTTGTCCCTTCCTACTAAGGCCATCTGCTACCGCATTGTGTCTTCCAAGTCTATACTCGATAGTCATGTCGAATTATGCCAAGAAGTCCTGCCAACAAGCTTGCTTCATAGAAAGCTTCGGTTGTGATGAAAAATAACTTGCTGCAACATTGCCAGTATTGACAACAAATGGATTCCCAATCAGATAATGCCTCCACACATGAAGACAGTGAATGATTGTAGTCATCTCCTTCTCATGAACCGGATACCTTCGTTCTCTATCCTGCAACTTCTGACTCTCATACGCCACCAGATACCCATCCTAGATAAGAACCCCTCCTATGGAAAAATCTGAAGCATCAGTGTGTACCTCAAACGATCTCTCGAAGTCAGGCAACTTCATTATTAGTGTTGTAACCATCCTCTTCTTCAAGTCATCAAATTCCCTCTGACATTTATCCATCCAATTCCACCTCTTGTCTTTCTTCAATAGGTCTGTCAGTGATGATGTTACCTTGGAGTACCCCTCTACAAACTTCCATTGGTAGTTGGTCATGCCCAAAAACACCCTTATCTCATGGACATTCTTTAGTTCAACCCAGTCCTCAATCGCCTTCACGCTGCTCGGCCCCATCCGTATGTACCCTTGACCAACAATATGCCCAAGGAACAAAATCTCGGTCTGAGCGAACACACACTTAGACTTCTTCAAGAACAACTGATTTTCCCTCAGTGCCTTGAACACCATCACCAAGTGCTTCTTATGATCCTCCATGTTGCCACTGTACACCTGTTAGGCCCCTATACTACTAGTGTAACCCCTTATTGTTATTAGTACAGCCCACTTATTATATTGATGTACCCATGTAGTGCCTATATTGTTACTATTGTGCCCCATAGAAGCCCACTATTGTTATTATTGTGCCCTGACATTATTATTGTTATGTCGGCTCTGATTTATGTTATGACCCCTTAGACTCCTATATATAGAAAGGAGGTCTTTTCATTGAATCATCAAGAATTGTTCATTTATGTAATGTAAAGGAGGTTACCCCCTCGAAGAGGCTGAATTCTAAGGCGTTGATCTATCTTTTCTATTTTTTCTTGAGCTGGTTTCATAACATTTGGTATCAGAGCTTTGGATTCTAGGGTTTCACTACTCCAAATAGATCATCGTGGCATTATCGCTACAAATTTTTTTCTGCGATGTTTCAGAAGCTAAAAAAAAATCATTTAAGAAGACAGCGCGCTGAATGTAAGGTCCGAATTTCAAAGCTTTTCGCGCTATATTTGTGGAGATATGATCTAAGGAAGTTGGTCTTTTTGTAGACTCCTGAATTACATTCCAAACAGGTGACCTGGTGAAAATCGCCATAACTTTCTCTCTGAGCATCGGATTGAAATTTTGTAAGAAGGTACAGAAAGAGGACAGACTTTAGTTTCTTGTATAAATTTTTCAGTGCCAAAGGTCGAAACAGTGACACGTGGCACTTCATACAAATTCACTCTTCTGGAAAGGTCAATAATCAGGTCATCTTGGGAGATTGTGCATAAATCTTTATTGGAGAATCCAATTTGCATCGGACTAGTGGCATTGGAAAGAGGACGCATAGGGCTACTACAGATGACAATTTCAAAATTTAAAGATTTGAAATTATAGAGTTATAGTCGTTTCAAGAGCGAGCTCCTAAAATCAAGAAAAAGAAAGATGAGGAAGTTTGATGGCAAGGATCCCGTAAATTGGATACTTCAGATGGAGCAATATTTTGATCTACATGGTGTACCACTGTTACAAAAGGTATGTATTTCATCTTCATATTTAGAAC
>APFE031246974.1:0-11321 GCA_000404065.3 Pinus taeda | reverse complement strand
ATTGTTATTATTGTGCCCTTACATTATTATTGTTATGTCGGCTCTGATTATGTTATGACCCCTTAGACTCCTTTATATAGAAAGGAGGTCTTTTCATTTGAATCATCCAAGAATTTTTCATTTATGTAATGTAAAGGAGGTTGCCCGCTATAAGAGGCTGAATTCTAAGGCATTTATCTATCTTTTCTATCTTTTCTTGAGTTGGTTTCATAACAATACCACTATATCATCCAAGTACACTACTACAAATGAATCGAAGTATGGTCGTAGGACATCATTCATCAAAGTGCAAAACGTAGCAGGAGCATTGCACAACCCGAATGGGATAACAAGGAACTCAAAGCTACCATACCTTGTTACTATCGTGGTCTTCTTCTCATCTCCTTCAACTATCCACACCTGATAATATCCATGCCTCAATTCTAGCTTGGAAAACACTTGGGCTTTCACAAGCTTGTCAAAGCAATCAGTAGCCAATGGAAAAGGATACATGTTCCTTACTGTCTGCTTGTTCAATGCACGGTAATCACAACACATTTGTAGCTCATTTGAATCCTTCTTTCGCTGGAACAATACCGGAACTCCATAAGGGGACCTTGAAGGTCTGATGAAACCTACATCAGCTAACTCCTTTAGCTATTGTTTCAATTCCTCCAACTCAAGTCCTGATAATCGATAAGGTGCTTTAGCCGGGGGTTGCTTTCTTGGCTCAAGCTCAATGCTATGGTCCACTGCACACCTTGGTGGGAGTTTCTTTGATAGCTCATCAAGCATCAAATCCACATATTTGGTCAGCACCTTAGAAATCTTGGCTAGAACAGGCATCCCCACTCCATCACCTTCGACTCCCTTGAACATCATTGCATATGTCTCCATATCTAACTCCTTCATAGCCTTCTCCAAACTTAGTGCAGAAACATGCTGCACCTTGACTTCCCTCCTTTACCTATGAGTGGGAAAAGTCCAAGTTTGTGACTGTCCAACCAACACCACCTCATCACAGAAGGGGACAACAACAGCCCTGTTGCCCTTCAAGAAATCTTGTCCAAGTATCATATCAAAGTCGTTCATCTCCATCACTGTGAATTCCAACTGACTCTTCCAATGTTTTATCTGCACAGGCACTTCGTGTGCCAAACCCGCCACTTTAGCTCTAGAGTTCACTGCCTTGGCTTCCACATTCGATGGGAAGATCATCAGTCCAACCTCTTTTTCCAACCATGTCGTCATGAAGTTATGGGTGGCCCCCATGTCCACCAAAGCTTGAATGGTCTTGCCATGAACCATCAAGTCCACGAAACCCAGACTATTCATCCATGATTTCTCCATAACTTTTCCCTGCATACATGTTTGTTCTCTGCGTTCATCAAGCAATGGCTTCAGTACCTATGAACCTCCTCTGATACCACCTGTCACGCCCCCAATTCTTTTTTCATTAAATTGGCTGGGTGCGGCACCACCTAAGTAATTAACATTTTCCATTGTTATCTTACTTTACGAACTACGCCTTAACATTCATCTTTATTCATGAATAACATAACATTAATGTGCGGAATCCATTAACATAACATATAGAACAACAGCATAAACACATTCATATGCAAGTAAATCTTCTATTATATAATAGAATATGTTTACAAGTGACCGAGAGTTATACTCGATCGGCGTTACAACCAAGTTGGGCGCCCACCTGTGCAGACCGCATGGTGGTCTCACCCTTCAACCATCCAATAATACAACACATGAGTTTTTGCCAAGGCGAGCGGGCGCACCCGTGCACAACCCTCACTCGAGATACAACCAACTCATTCAAAGTTTCGATGGGTGGGCGCCTGCCCACGCCCTCTACCCACGCCTTAAGAAAACTCAACCTCCGTGCAAGACTTGTGTAGACTCACCCAGCGAGCGGGAGCATAGAGTTGTGCCTCCGCTACGGCTTCTACCTCTCCTTCGCACCTTAAGACAGAATGTTTGATGTCCGAATGATGCTCCATCACGGCAGCTGAATGGCACAACCCCCATACTTTCGTATGTCTTGATACTTCACACGGTAGGTGGAGGGCGTGCTTGGTTGACTCGCCAAACGCAGGCATTACACGATGGGCCATGGGTCGTGGCAATTCGAATCCCAAAATCAAATTGCCACGACTCAGAGCCTGTTGGGCCACTACGATGGGCAAGGACCACAATTTTTTATTTTTTATTTTTCATTATTTAATTTAATCTTTTTTAAATTTTTTATTTTATGTTTTATTATTGTATATGTTTTATTTAATTTTAATGTTTTTTATTTTATTTTTAATTGTTGAATATTTTTATTTTTCATTAATCTTAAAAAAAAATCTTAATTTATTTTATTATATTATATATATATATATATTATATATATATATATATATATTAATATATATATATATATATATAATAATTTAGACTTTTATTAATTTAATATTGTTTTTTTACATTTTTTTTGTATTTTTTTGCCGTGTTTTTTTTAATGTGTTAATATATATTTTATTTACTTGTTATTATTTTTAAATTTTTTTTATAGTTTTTTTTTTAAAATATATATAAAAGATAATATTTTCAAAAAATATATAATTTAAGAAAAAAAAATATTAGATAATTAAAAATAAATAAAAGCATACAAAATAATGAAAACATAAATTTAAAAAAATTAAAAATCATTAAAATTAAATAACAAAAAAAAAAAAAATTAAATCATGGTCCCCTGCCCATTGAAGTGGCCCAATGGGCCTTAGATCGTGGCAATCTAATTCTGGGATTCAAATTGCCACAGGCCAAGGCCCGTTGGGCTACTGGGCTAGTTGGGGGAGAGGGGGCTAGAGCTGCCTCCCCGCTCACCACACCTTCCTCCCTCCCTCGCCCAACCCAACATCCCAACAGGCCCTAGGTCATGGAAATCTGATTCAGTCGTTGGGTTGGGCAGGGAATGAGGCAGCTGGTGCCAACTGAATTTCGCTTGCCCCCTCCCCGACTCAGCAAAGCAGCCCAACAAGCCCTTGGTCGTGGCAATCTTGTATCTTGGCAATATTATTATTATTATTATTATTTATTTTTACATTTTTATGTAGGATTTTTTTTTTTGTATTTGATTTTTTTTGCCATGTTTTTTAATTTTTAGTTTTATTATATATTTTTATTTACTTCTTATTATTTTTTAATGTTTCGTGTTGTTTTTGTTTGTATTTTATTTTTATTTTTCTCATTGTTTTAATTATATTTTTTTTCATGTTTTAGAATTTTTTATGTTTTAATATATATTTTTATTTACTTGCAATTTTTTTTTAAACTTTTTGTGTTTTTTTTTTTGCTTTTGTTTTTTCAATGTTTTAAAATCATTAAGCATCCTCACAATCTCAATAGGGATGGGGGTTTGGAAGTAAGCAGAAATTGGATCCCCTTACTCTCCAACATTGCTAATACATAATCTTTTTCTCTCCTCTCTCACATTTTGTCCCCTCTTCATTTATGATCCTCCTACTCACATCATGCCTTTATCTCTTATCCAAATCTAATTATTTTCCTCCTATCTATAAACATTCTAATTGTGTCATTCTAACCTAATATTACTTATTAGTTCCTTACATATAGTTCCACTTATGAGATTTATTTTTCATATGCCCCCTCCCCCAATGCTTCCTTTAATATGAAGTTAATCCTTGATTGATAATTCTTATCCTATGATTTTATTAATTATAATTAATATTAAACTATAAAATTATTAATAATTGTTTTTATTATTAGTATTATTAATTAGCACTTTATTAGTAATAAGAACATTTATTACTCCCGGATCCGGGTGTTAATTACACCCTAAATGGCATTCATGCGCACTTAAGACGCATGAGGCCGCCACCTGCTGAGCAGCGTGGAGCCCCAGACACTGTTTGGAGGCGGGACGGTGATCGTTATGACCATGGCACGGTGCAAGATAGTGCCATTAATGGCGAGCGGAGCCCGATGCGGCCTGAGGAGCGGTATTTACAGGAGGCAACTCGGTAATTTTTTCATTATGCCTGCAACTGAAGAATGCTCTGTTCGGTTTATGGTGAGTTCGGTGGGTGAGGTCATTTGGGAGCCCTGCCTTCGAGCTGATCTAAGCTCGAATTGGCAGCCCTTCAACTCCGCCGGTGCTTCTCGTTCCAGAATTCCGCTATCAGGTTGGGGTAAGTGCTTCATTCGCGGCAATTTCAATTTCTCTGGCTCTGTTTTACGGTTCAGTGTTTCAATTGTTCTCTGTCCGGCCTCGCATCTCTGTTCGGCCTCGCATCTCGATCTGACGTCTTTGCATGCTCTGAGGAGCATCCCTGGTTCCCACTCTGCTTCGCTGACCATCTCAATCCTCCTCTCCACCATGAAAAGATCTGGGAATCGCTCTCGCTCCGGAGATAAGTCGGGCAGCAGCAAGCGACATGCTGCATGCCCTCATTCCACCCCTATGCTTACCACCATCAATCTAACTTCTCCACCGGAGGATTCCCCTGCTTCTAACCCCACCCGCCATCCGATACCCAACAGCGCCTTCCAGTCCACCCACTTCAAATTCCAGAGCAATCTGAACCGCCCCTGGTTTCTGCCCAAATTACCATCTTGATGACGGAGGAAATCAACCAGGTTCCTCCAATAACCTGCATAAACCCCAATTCCTCCGACAGTAGTGACCACTCCTCGGCCCAGTTAGCCATGGCTGCAAAGACAGAGGATGTTCCAGTAATCCAGGTCGACTCGCCTTCTCCAGTCCCTCCCTTGAGCGACTACATCAACCTCTTCTTGGACCCCGACGCTGGAAACACAGACAAAGAGCAGGAAGGCAACGTGGAGAATGGCAAAGAGGGGCACATCCACGATGACGCGTGTCAGCCAAATGCAGAAACACAGGGGGATGACGAAAGCTGAACAGTTGGCACTTGTGTTTTCTCTTTTTGGTTTTTGGGAGGCCATCTTTGGTTGTTGGCTCATTTTTGAGATTCTCCAGCCGCGGCGGATGCAATTGTCTTGGTCTCAGTCCTCTCTCTCTCAGTTTCTCAGTATTCTCAGTACTCTCTCTCTCTCTGTTTGTCTGTAAAGCCAAGGAATTTGGCAGTCTGTTCAGTTTCTCTGGCTGTTAGTTTGGATGTAATCCCCAGCTTCTCTCTGTCGGGGAATTTTTGTAATATATGTGATGTGCAGGCTTCGACAGCTGCCCCCTACTGTAATTATATGTTTACCAGTTAATAGAAAATAGATTATTCTTTTGCCGAGAAAAAAAAAATAAGAACATTTATTACTAATAACTTTGTAGTTAATACTAATAATAAAATATTATTATTATTATTATTTTTATCATTTAATAATTATTCTTAATAAAATGTGAATATAATAATATTGATTATTAATTACAACCAACATTATAACTTATTAATCAAATTTATTAATATATGCCAAAATAAAAATTAACATAAATAAAAATATTGCATTCATGCAAATTTCTAATTTTATTCTTTTTTAGGGTTTTGTTTCATTTTTGGATTTGTTGGTCAATTGTATTCCTCTTTTCTTGCATCCATCCCATATTTATTTCCTCTCACCCTTCTCTTCTTTTCATGCTGATCCTGAAGATGAGTCTTGTTATAGACTTGAAACGTAGACTGAAAAATATGGATATTGTGGAAAATCTAAATCAAAACTCTCAAAATTCTCAACACAGAAATCTACAAATTCTCATTAGTACCCTGTATGGAAGGGATAGTTGGACTGAGATTTGTAATCTCAAAAACATTAGGGTTAAAATTCAAAGAAGGGAATCTTATATATTCTTCCTAAAACATCGTCGTGGTCTTAACTTGGTTTTGTCCTTCGCTTGTGTAAAACACAAACTTCGCAACCATCATAATAACAGAGCATTCGACCAGCTCAACAAACCTTGATCCGCCATGAAAGCTGCAAAACCAAATTCTCTCTAGATTGTATATCATCAACAGCCTTCAAGAGTCATTTAATGCTTGCAGCGACTCTTAGACAGGACCTGTGGATCATCATTAATGCCCCAACTACTCTTAGAGCAGAGAGGGAAGGACGCTTAGTGCAGGAGAAACATGAAAGAAAAATTAACAAATTATAGTCTCGATTGATGAAATGTCGAACTTATGAAAACATTGTAAGTAGAAATAGTCCAAGCATGAAATCAACTTGGATAAAATGTAACAACGTGAATATAATCACAACAAAGGACGTGGTTGATAAACATACAGGTGAAACCATGATTACCTCGGATGACCAACAGAATCACAAAACCGAACAAACCGTGGGTAAGACCTGCGTAGCTATAGCTATTGACAATAGTAACAACGCTGAAAGTTTGCGGAGTACACAAGAAACATAAACCAGTATTGTTGAAGAATGTGATGGTAATTCGACTGCAAACAAGACATTTACGCAAATAAAGATTAATGATGACAACAACATGAACCGAGGACCTTCAGGAATTGAAAATATCAATGTTGTCCTCCCTGCAAGCACTCCAAATAAAACAAATGTGAGTAATAGCATTGCCCACTCCTCCCTTAGTAGCTTAGGTAATAATAAACCAGATATAATTAATCAAGTTTCTAACTCTCCTCTTAGCTATTTAGGTAAAAAAGTTGTGAATATTTCTTCATATGAATTAAAAAAGGAGGAAGTGGAGATCCTAAATAGAGGACTCAACTAAGTCATAACCCCCAATCGGATACCATTAGAAGAAATTATTTGTAGTTTTGAAGATGGGATACAAACACTTAGGGATGAAGATAGAGAGCAAGTCATACAAGATTGTGTCGTCAGATTAAGGAAAGTGAGGCCTCCCAACAACAATTTATACCATGAGCAATTAAGAGCCCTAAAAAGTTCAAGGAATAATGATAACATTGTAATCCTAAAAGCAAAAAAAGGAGAGGCAACTATGGTTATGGATAAAGAAGAATATGCCACCAAAATGAAAGAACACCTATATAATAGTGGCAGCTACAAGAAGCTCAAAGATAAACCTATTTCTAAGATTACCAAAATCGTTAAAAAATCCATCAAGGATTCAAACTTGGACGAAAGAATGAAGAAGTGTTTGTCTCCAAATAATGAAATCATCCCACGGATTTATGGAGCCCCAAAAATTCATAAATTTAGCGCCCCCCTAAAACTTATTGTCAACACTATTGGGGCACCCACATATCAATTGGAAAAATATGTTGCTAGCACCTTGGCCCCTCTTGTTCGTAAAACAAGCCCATTCATTAAAGACTCCAATCAGTATGTAGAATTCATCAAAAAATAAATACTAGAGCCTACGAATAAGATTGTTAGTTTTGATGTTGTCCAACTCTTCACAAAGATCCCTTTAGAGAAAGTTGCGCAGGTTTTGAAAGACGTCACAGACCCCCAAACTGAAAAAAAAAAAAATTGAAATATGTCTTTCTTCCACTTTATTCACCTTCCAAGGTGAATTCTTTGAACAAACATCTGGAGTAGCTACGGGGTCCCCGTTGTCCCCTATAGTAGCCAACCTTTTTATGGAGAAATTTGAAAAGAAATATCTTGACACTTTCCCATCGAAGCCTAAATTCTAGATTAGGTTCTTTGATGATACTAGTGTCAATTGGCATCATAGTGATAAGGAGTTAAATAAATTTTTAGGCCACCTCAACAGTATATCTAAAGATATCAAGTTCATAATGGAGATTGAGGAAAACAACAGTATCCCATTCTTAGACATTCTCCTCATAAGAAATGAAGATGGATCACTTGGACATAAGGTGTTCAAAAAGAAAGCACACACTGATAACTACCTACATGCGGACTCACACCATCACCTAGTGCAAAAGATGGGGGTACTCAAGGCTATTTTCGCAAGAGATTTCAGAATATCAGACTCCTCTCAGGTTGAAGAAGAAACTGAATATTTAAGAAAGGCATTTGGAGTCATCACATATAAAAATATGGACATCATCAAGAACATTAGAAGAGATAGGTCTGGAGATAAAGATAAACAACCTACAAACTCTCAAGTTGCTAGCGGAAGGGCTTATCTACCATACATTCAGGGGGTCACAGACAAGCTGGCTAAAGTTCTAAAAAAGAAAGATATTGAAAGCTATTTCAAGCCTATGTTAACCATTATACATAAGATGAGATCAATTAAAGATAGCCCTGATCAACTCCAACAAAAGGTTGTTTATAAAGTCATATGTTCATGTGGAAATTGTTATATTGGAGAAATAGGAAGGTCCTTCAAGATTAGACTTAAAGAACATGGCACAAACATCAAAAATGGCAAAACTCAATCATCAGCACAGGCAGAGCATTCAACTAAGACTTGTCACCATATCTGCCTAAAATACATTAAAGTTATCACTAATGAAAACCATAAGTATAAACACAAAATTCGTGAAGCCCTTGGAATCATTAAGCATCCTCACAATCTCAATAGGGATGGGGGTTTTGAAATAATCAGAAACTCGATCCCCTTACTCTCCCGCACTGCTAACACATAATCCTTTTCTCCCCTCTCTCACATTTTGTTCCCTCTTCATTTAGAATCCTCCTACTCCCATCATGCCTTTATCTCATACCCGGATCTAATTATTTTCCTCCTATCTATAAGCATTCTAATTACCCCATTCTAACCTAATATTACTTATTAGTTCCTTACATATAGTTTCCCTTATGAAATTTCATTTTCATATGCCCCCTCCCCCTATGCTTCCTTTAATATGAAGTAAATCCTTGATTGATAATTATTATCCCTATGATTTTATTAATTATAATAAATATTAAAACTATAAAATTAATAATAATTAGCTTTATTATTAGTATTATTAATTAGCACTTTAATAGTAATAAAAAAATTTATTAATAATAACTTTGTAATAAATACTAATAATAAAATAATATTATTATTATTAACTTTATTATTTAATCGTTATTCTTAATAAAATGTGAATATAATAATATTGATTATTAATCCCCGGCTGCGGTTGATTAATGTGGCTATTAATGAGGGGGCGGCCCTCCCACTGGGCAAGTGGCAGCCTAGATCCACCAGCTCTATGGGCGTTCTTCGGGCCTGCCACCCCCGTCCTATTCAAATGAATGCAGCCCTTAATGCTGCCCTGCAAATTGTCATTAGTTGTTTTATCTCGCGCCTTCAATTCGTCTCTCTGATGCTCTACCTGCAGTCGGCCTGCATTGGAATGTTCAGAGCTTGGAATGTCGCTCTCCAGCTCTTTAAGAACCAGCCTTCGCTGGGCACGCTGCATCTGTGGACTGTTCATTGTGTCATATGGTTATGGATTCTTGGTTTTTGCAATTTGACACTGACGCTTGAGCCTTGGCAGTGAACTCTAAGGTTCAGATCTCGGTCCTCTGCACAGAAGGCCTTGGTCTCTTCCTTGGGGTGCCCTGGCTCTCTCGTCAGCAAGCTTCAGTGTGTTTTCATGTTTTCTCACATTACGCCCCTTAGCGCTCAGGGTTACTCTCCGGTTCAGTGCTCTATGGTAAGTCTTGTCCAGCCCCTCTGCGTTCTTTTAGAGTCTTACTCGTCGCCCTTCGTGCTTCTGTCCAATTCTCCGTCTCTGGGCAAGGTCAATTGGTTCTTGGTGAAGTGTGTCGGGTGGAAAACAAGTTTTTTGTGCAGCCTCTTTTGCAGTGACGCTCCAGAATACCGCGTGAACGGCTCCGCCTCTGCAGTCGTAGGGGTGGGTCTTGGGGAGGAGTTAGAGGAAGAGCTTCCCCTCAACGTTCCTCTCCCTCACTGGACTCCCCCTGTTAGGCCCCTATACTACTAGTGTAACCCCTTATTGTTATTAGTACAACCCCCTTATTATATGGATGCACCCATGTAGTGCCCATATTGTCACTATTGTGCCCCATAGAAGCCCACCATTGTTATTATTGTGCCCTTACATTATTATTGTTATGTCGGCTCTGATTACATTATGACCCCTTAGACTCCTATATATTAGAAGGGAGGTATTTTTCATTTGTATCATCAAAAGAAAATTGTTCATTTTATGTATGTAAATGAGGTTGCCCCTCGAAGAGGCTGAATTCTTAAGGCGTGGATCTCTTTTTCTATCTTTTGATGAGCTGGTTTCATAACATTTGGTATCAGAGCTTTGGATTCTAGGGTTTCGCTGCTCCAAACAGGTCATCGTGGAATTTTCGCTATAACTTTTTTTCTGTGACGTTTCAGAAGTCTCAAAAAAAACCCATTTGATACGAAATCGCGCTGAACATTGGGTCCGAAATTCAGAGCTTTTCACGTAATATTTACGGAGATATGATCTAAGGAAGTTGGTCTTTTTGCAGACTCCTGAATTACATTCCAAACAGGTGACCTGGGGAAAATCGTCATAACTTTCTCTCTAGGGATCGGATTGAAATTTCATCAGAAGTTACAGAAAGAGGACGGACTGTAGTTTTTTGTGTGAATGTTTCAGATCCAAAGGTCGAAACAGTGACTCGTGGCACGTCGTACAAGTTCGCTCTACTGAACTAGTCTATAATCAAGTCACTGTGGGAGATTTTGCATAACTCTTCCTTTGAGAATCCAATTTGGGTCAGACTTGTGGCATTGGAAAGAGGACACAGAGGGCTACTATAGGTCGCAATTTCAGAACTTAAAGATCTGAAAGTAAAGAGTTACAGTCATTTCAAGGTTGTGCTCCTAAAATCAAGAAAAAGCAAGATGAGGAAGTTTGATGGCAAGGATCCGGTAAATTGGATACGTCAGATGGAGCAATATTTTGATCTACATGGTGTACCACTGTTACAAAAAGGTATGTATTGCATCTTCATATTTAGAACCAGATCAATTTTTATGGTATAAAGGGCTTTGTTCTCGTAAAAAACTTGTTACGTGGTCAATTTTAACGGAGGAAATGATAGCACATTATGAGGATACAAAGAGCAACACCTTCTTTAGAGCAACACCAGAACAATTGGAAATAGTAAAAGGGCTTTGCTACATATTGGAAAGTAAAACTATGGCAACAAGGAAGTCTACCCCTCACAACTATAAAGATGGAAGTGTTGTTTCTCCTAGCCTTCCACAACCTACAAAGGTTACACCACAACAATTGGAAGAAAAAAGAGAAAAAGGGCTTTGTTACAATTGTGATAGCAAATGCACTAAGGTCATAAGTGTGTTGAGAAGAAATTATTTTACATAGAGTATGAAGAGGAGGAAGAAAAGGATCAAGAAACATTAAAAGAAGAGGATATACACCAGGATCCAACCCCAGAGATAGAAGAAATGAATCAGACCATATCTTGTAAAGCATTGG
>APFE031246962.1:6761-28994 GCA_000404065.3 Pinus taeda | reverse complement strand
AGTTCAAGTTTTCTATGTGCTCTTGAATGTGAATCATGAAAAGACTGTTTGCTATGCTTTCCTAGAATACAAGCATCAGATTGCTTAAGTTTCCTAGGAATTGTAGGCAAACCAGCAACACCATTTTTCTTCAACAAGCGAAGGTTGTCATAGTTCAAATGTCCAAATCTAGCATGCCATAATAAACTTGATGAAGTGTACCTTTTTCATAATGAGAGTTGTATGAGAAATGTTGTGCACGAGCAGAGGTACCTTATAGCTTGAGAAGCCTTTCATCTTCTATCCCCTTAATGACAAGTGAGTGGTTAGATGCTTTTCTCACCTCAAGCTTGCAATCAAACATATGAATGGAGTGACCTTGCTGGCAGATGTGGACCAAGGACAACAAGTTTCTCTTCAACTATGGGAGATATAGAACATGATGTAGAAGGAAGTCTGGAAGACCAGGCAATTTAATCCTGATTATGCCAAGCCTTGATGGCTTGATTTTTGATTGGTCTGCAAAGTATACTACTCCATCAACATTGTCAATAAATTCTTCAAAAAAATCCTTTCTATGAGTCATGTGGCAACTTTCTCCTGAATCAAGCAACCAATCATTTTTCCAAGAATAAAGTGAAGCATTAAATAAATCTTCGTTTACTCCAATATTACATTGTGCGACAACATAATGAGTAGATTCAAGTGCTTTACCTTTGTCTGTGTCATTAGTTTTACTTTTCTGTTGGTTTCTTTGCTGCTCAATTTTGTCGCAAGGTAACCTGCATGTAGAGGCATCATGTGATCCAATATTTTTGCAGTGTATGCAGTGAAAATCTGACTTTTCTCCTTGAGAGTGTCTGCCCCACCTGCCTCTGAAATATCTTCCTCTTCCTCTTTGACAACCTCTTCCTCTGGAAGAATCTTGGGCAATATTATTTTCTTTATGAGTAAGGCACACAGCCTCTTCAAAAGATTCAGTGGTTGTCTTCTTTCCAAAAGCTTTCTCTCTTTTAGCAATTTTTTTCACAAGAGAGTCAAAGGTAACATCTTTGACATTTCCATTTGCTTGCAATGACTCAAGATAAATGGAGTAAGTAGGATAAAATGACTTGAGAAAAGCTATAAGAGGAATATCCAATTCAGCCTTAGTCGCTTTGATATCATGCATTATAGATTTTACTTCAGATGCAAGAGCAAGAGGATCATTATTTTGTAACTCAAGAGTGAAGAGTTTAATCATGAGTTGAACAAATTCAAGTGCAGAGTGTGAGTCATAGAGTTCTTTAAGCTTTTGTAAGGCTTCGAAAGTAGTTGAAAATGGTGAAATATGGAGACTCACCCCTTCACTTACAGATGCTGCAATTAATTCATAGGATTTGTGTTCTTATTTTCCCAAATGGAGAACTATTTGTCTGAGATAGGCTATTCTGGCTCTTTGTCTCTATCTCCAACACACACTCCTTTACACATCTCATTGAGAATGAGGTTGTGTTTTATCATCCGGGACCACTTAGGATAGTTCTCCTTCCCAGTGAGAACTATTCCCACAATGGATATGATTGAATGCATTGTAAAATCTGTGTACTATAAAAAAATACTTCTGTTGATACAAAAAATACTTCTCTTGAGAGAAAAAATACTTTTGCTGATGCAAAAAATACTTCTGCTGAGAGAAAAAATACTTCTGCTGATAGAAAAAAATATTTTTGTTGATAGAAAAATACTTCTGCTAAGAGAAAAAATACTTCTGCTGATAGAAAAAATACTTCTGCTGATAGAAATGTTTTTTTTTTTCTAAAGTTGATGTGCACTTCATATATTATATGCCCATTATATATCGATCACATATAGCTCAACATATAAAATATTTTAACCGATTTTTAATGACGTCTTTTCTCAACACATTCACCATGGATACCATACATATTTCTAAGCAAATGCATTCATATTTAAAAATCCAATGCACCAAATAAAAAGCATTTGGTGCATGCATATACAGTCTTCAAAAAAAATGTTTAATGCAGTCTCCAAAAATGTTTAATGCACAAGAAGCATCCAACTGCCATTAGCGCTCCCACCACCGCCACTGCAGACCACTTCCATATACGTTTTCTTACTGCTTTGGAAATTTTCCTAGCCGCTACACATCATACACCAGAGCGAGGTCTTAGTTATGGTACCAAGGACTACTCCATTGGCAATGGTTACAGCACCCAGCAACTTGCTTAGCTCCTCATCATTGCGAATGGAAAGCTGAATATGTCTTGGAACTATATGATTCTTCTTGTTATCCTAGACAGCATTACCAGCAAGTTCCAAAACCTCAGCAGCCAGATATTCAAAAACAACGCACAAAGATTGGGAGTGTATTGACCAAGAATAGCACACAACTATTGGGAGTGTATTAACCAAGAACAACACACAACAATTGGGAGTGTATTAACCATGAAATAATGGGGTGGAGTACTACCTACAACATTAACCATGACTGTTCGAGGATGTAATGAACAACATAGGTAGCGTATTAACCTGGTGTATTAACAACAAAGGCAGTGTATTAACCATGTCAGACCACCAGGAAAATGGCATGAAAATGCAGGAAAAATTTCTGAAGAAATGGCAGAAAGGAGTTACAAAAATGGGTTTGGAAGCCAAAAACGGTGTTGGCTTTGATACCATGTTAGATTGGGCAGTAACTCCTCAAAATCAATTCATTCTATTCATTTAGGTCGGTCTTTATTATATACATGAGGGAGAGACTGTTCATTTCATCTCCCAGTGACTCTTCATATTTTCCATTATTTATTTACATTAGTTACACTTATTCACCCAATCCTGATGATTAGGTGTCAACAATATATATGAAAAAATTAGTCATCATTTTGAGAAAGAATTATCATTTACATTAGTCATTTATTTTTTTTGGTATTTTCATATTCATTATATAAACGATTGATTTAGTAGTTTCTATTCATTTCATTTAATTTCATTCATAATCATTATAAATGACTAATTTAGTCATATATTCATTTTATTTGTGTTCATCACTAATTAATATAAGCTACTAATTTAGTAGTTTTAGATTGATTTTATGTGTTCATTATTAATCAACATAAATTAATTAGTATGAATTTGCTACTAAATTTTAAATAAAATCCATACAATGTACATGTTTATCTAATATGATAACACAAAGTTACATATGTTTATTACAAAACTAAATAATACCAAGTGAAAATAAAAATAATTTCAACCACATAAATTTTATTATATAAAATATCAAGTATTACAATATGAGTTTCCAACTTAATATCAGTTGGACTACAATTTACACATGAAATATTGTTTCATCATTTCAAAACATTATCACTTTATTGCCAAAGCATTGTAGGTGAATTCACCAACTTTGAAGGCTTGACCATCAGTCTCTATGAGTGTGTCTTATGCAAGATATTGGCTCTAAGGGTATCACTAGACAGATTCTCTTCTCTCTCTCATTTTTCATTTGTCGCTCCAGTGTTATTGTTCTTTGCTTTCTTCAATTGCTGCTTCTTACCATCAATATTGAGTTCCTATCCTGAAAATTAAAGAAGATACAATAAGACTGACATGAAAGATGACATGAAAGATGACAAATACTTGAATATAAAATAAAGTAGACTATAAAATATTTATAAGATATATACTTCAACATTCGATAGTGGCCACTATGTGGCTAAATGACCTATATAAACAAAGAAAATAAAATGTCACCATAGAAAATAACACCTTAGGAACTTAGTATTCAACCTTCTGTTAGCACCTAAATCCACCTCAGGCTGAAAGAAGGCTAAATTCAGGGTAACCACAAACCACGCTTAGTCTGGTAGCTAGCCCTACCAGAACATGAGAGGTCTCTCTCTGAGTCACACTCAGTGAATACATGAACGAAAAGGACTGAGATGACTTTCAAACGAACTATTTATCTTAGGCTAGTAAGTGAAAATGAATATAAGGAGTGATTTTTAAGAATGATTGTGTTTCTGGAATATTATGGGACCACTGGACCTCAATGAACAGAGAACTTAACATAAAGGCACAGATTATTTCGTGAGGCAAGGTAGGTGGAAAGCATAGCAATTTAGTTTTAAGATATGGTGGAATGGAGAGATTGATTAAGAAGGTGAAAAGGGCATGGACAACATGAATCCTTTTCAACAAAAGAATGAACACTGTGCATGAAATTTTCTCACAGGTAGAGCAATAAAATTGAATTCTACCTAATCTCACTCGAAAAATTTCACCAGAAATGAATATGAAATAAACTATGAAACATGACAAGATATATATGAAACATAAGAGACACACTTGCTACACTCACAACCACATGAATCACATGAAACAGAGCCACTGCCTTACATTAATTCTCTGTAAAAATATACAGTGCAAAAACAAAGTTTTTTTCCCGCAGTCTCCCAGAAGTTACAAGCCAGCCAACCAATTTCTTTGCAAATGGTTTGCATACAATATATAGAATGTGATAGAACGCCCAAGGGTCACAAAATGAAGGTGGAGAGCCAAACATCAGCTACATGTGCAGTGCCACAAACATGAAAAATGGCTTGGGTGACCCTTTGCTTTCCTTTTCCACTTGGATAACTGACCATGCCAAAAAACTGAAGTGCATATGAGTGGGCCCACTTACAAAAAGTCAGGCATCCTCCTCCTGTGCATCACGCTCTTTTCCAGGTGACTTTTGGAGGCCTTCTCGGTGTCCAAATTGAGTGCAGGATAGCTCGTTGGAAAGGAATTTGAGTCTAATTTCCAACCCAACCCTACTTATTAAATTTGGAGTTAATTTCCCCTGCCAAAAATCAAATCTCCCAAGACTGGTCAAAATGTGCCAAATGAGGCTACCTCAAGGCAGAGTGCTGTTGCGGTCAACTTTTGAATGCCTTCCTCAACTCCAAATTGAGCTCAAGATATCACATTAGAAAGATACGTGTCTCTAGTTATCATTGGGATCATCGAGAAAGTCATTTGGCCAACCAAGATAGGAGAAAACTTGATTTTCCCGAGGTCGCTCCAGAGGTGCATCAATTCTCCCGAGACAATTGTATTTTTGACATTTCTTCAAAACCATGACACCTGTGTAAAAAGTGAAGGAGGTGTTTCTTTCTTGGTATGTTGTGGACAAAACCTCTCTCAATGTTTTTAAATTCATCTTTCCTTGCTCAGAAACATCATTTGAGTGAAGGCTACCCCAATGTGGGGAACAAGAGATTTGTCGAAATGAATCGAAATGAAGGGAATAGGGAGCTTCTAAATTCTTGAGGAAATTTTGGGAAGTATGGAGGGATGTTAAGAAGTAGGGGAAAGTGGAATCTCAGAAATTGAGTGAGGGGAAGGGGTCCAAAAAGGAAAAACACAGGTCCAACCATAGAAAATTGCCAAGTTGTAGCAAGAAACTAGGGTTTGTGTGAAAATGAGGAATTTGGGGAATATCAGTGAGGGGAAGTGTTTGATAAGGTATTTTAAGGATAGGGGAAGGTGCATGAACATCAGGATACAAGTTTTTCCGATGATTTGACCATCCAAGAGAAATTAGCTTCAAAACCCTAGGAGAGTGAAATGAACCTTGCCTAGGCGCAACTGAAGCATGAACAAGGTGTGAAATGACCGAGTGAAACTGTACATGATAATGACAACCCTCTGAATGATGGTAAACTCAGCTGAATAGTGACATAGACAGAAATCTGGACAATTCTGAAAGGAGTGTAAGCAAACCCTAGACGTAATGCCTAGTGACCAAATTGTGCTTGAAGACTCACTGAAATGACAAAATTTGACCTTGACACCTTAAAATCACTTGTGTAAGAGCATGTTTGATCACTGGAGGAAGGCTGCAAAGACTGACACTAACACATTCATTTATAGAAGATGAATACAAGGAACTTGGAAGTAGGGTCCTGGCTACATTCCCAAAGGTATATTAATGATCTAATGTTAGTAATTCAGTTTCAATCAGTTGTTACGAATTTGGACATGACTAGTCAGCTCGCCATTTGCATCTTAACAGTACATTGAGAGGAACATACCGGTAAAAATTAATGCTAAAGATTTTATTCCCGTTGTGATATCATGAAAAAAATTATAGTCTCTGCTATTATTGGAAATAGTTTAATACCAAACGCAAGGGAATCAGAACAATATCAGCAGTGTAGTTTACAAATTCAGAGAGACAAGAAATGGTGAAGAAATGTCTCGTTGAAACTATAAAAACTATCAATTCATAGATGTGCAATCATTGGGAATGAAAGCCTCTAGTCAACATAAGCACCTATGCAAGTTATGGCATTCAGAGAAATAGCCAAATCCTATCAAATAGGATTAAGGCTTTGCAATTCTAACATGCTAGCATTGGAAATATGATTATCCAAACTTATTCTCCCTCGCATGGGTTGTCAAGAGAAGCTTCAATCATAAATATACTAATTTCCAAATCGTAGTTCTGTTGTCCAAATGTAAGGCTATTTTTGTACCCAAGGGATCTTCAAAATTAAAACTCATTTAGGCTTTGAAGGATAGCCACCTCGTGCAAAATTGCAGAAAACTCACTCCCCTCCTTTTAAGGTTTCTAATTTAGAGAAAGAAAAAGATTTTTCATTTATATAGTCATGTGATACCATTACGAATATAAATAGAATGAGACTAGAGAAAATATTTCTTGTAAAGCATAACCCCTGCCTTCTCAAGACTCACTATTATTTTGATGAAATTACTTAGATTGAACATGCCTTAGATGTTTATCTCTAACTTTATAGGATTAAGGATTTGCAGTTCTGACATGCTACTATTGGAAATCTGATTATCCAGATTTATTCTCCCTCGCATGGGTTGTCAAAAGAGAAGCTTCAATCATAAATATACTAATTTCCAAATCGTAGTTCTATTGGCCAAATGTAAATCTATTTTTGTACTAAAGGGATCTTCAAAATTAAAATTCATTTAGGCTTTCACGCAATGCCACATCGTGCAAAATTCCAAAAACTCACTCTCCTCCTTTTAAGGTTTTTAATTTACAGAAAGAAAAAGATTTTTCATTTATATAGTCACATGATATCATTACAAATATAAATAGAATGAGACTAGAAAAAATATTGCTTGTAAAGCATAACCCCTGCCTTCTCAAGGATCACTCTTATTTTGATGAAATTACTTAGATTGAACATGCCCTAAATATTTATGTCTAACTTTATAGGATTAAGGCTTTGCAGTTCTGACATGCTAGCATTGGAAATCTGATTATCCAGATTTATTCTCCCTCGCATGGGTTGTCAAAAGAGAAGCTTCAATCATAAGTATACTAATTTCCAAATCGTAGTTCTGTTGGCCAAATGTAAGGATATTTTTGTAGCCAAGGGATCTTCAAAATTAAAACTCATTTAGGCTTTCAAGCATAGCCACATCGTACAAAATTCCAGAAAACTCACTCCCCTCATTTTAAGGTTCTTAATTTATAGAAAGGAAAAGATTTTTAATTTATATAGGCATGTGATATCATTACAGATAAATAAAATGAGACTAGAGAAAAGATTGCTTGTAAAGCATAACCCCTTCCTTCTCAAAGATCACTGTTATGTTGATGAAATTACTTAGATTGAACATGCCCCAAATATTTATCTTTAACCTTATAGATTAACGCTTTGCAATTCTGACATGCTAACGTTGGAAATCTATTATCCAGATTTATTCTCCCTAGCATGGGTTGTCAAAAGAAGCTTCAGTCATAGATATACTAATTTCCAAATAGTAGTTCTGGGACTAAATGTAAGGCTATTTTTGTACCCAAGGGATCTTCAAAATCAAAACTCATTTAGGCTTTCAGGCATCACCACATCGTGCAAAATTCTAAAAAATTCACTCCCCTTCTTTGAAGGTTCTTAATTTACAGAAAGAAAAAGGTTTTTCATTTATATAGTCACGTGATACCATTACAAATATAAATAGAATGAGACTATAGAAAATATTAATATTAAAGCATAACTTCTGCCTTCTCAAGGATCAATGTTATTTTGATGAAATTACTTAGATTGAACATGCCCTAAATATTTATCTCTAACTCTATAGGATTAAGGCATTTCAATTCTCACATGCTAGCATTGGAAATGTGATTATCCAAATTTATTCTCCCTCGCATGGGTTGTCAAAATAGAAGCTTCAATCACAAATATACTAATTTCCAAATCATAGTTCTATTGGCCAAATGTAATGCTATTTTTGTACCCAAGGAATCTTCAAAATTAAAACTCATTTAGGCTTTTAGGCATAGCTGCATCGTGCAAAATTCCGGAAAACTCACTGCCCTCCTTTTAAGGTTTTTAATTTACAGAAAGAAAAAGATTTTTCATTTATATAGTCACGTGATATCATTACAGATATAAATAGAATGAGACTAGAGAAAATATTGCTTGTAAAGCATAACCCCTGCCTTCTCAAGGATCACTATTATTTTGATGAAATTACTTAGACTGAACATGCCCTAAATATTTATCTCTAACTTTAAATATCAAAAAATACCATAGAAAGGATTTTTCTACTCACTTTTAGTATAAAAGCAAATATCCTAGTGTAATCCCTTCTTCCCATTGGCTATCTAGGATGCAGTATTTTGTCCTTTTATTGAAGAAATTTTTTTTTTCTATTTACTAGGGTCCTGGCTACATTCCCAAAACTATATTAATTATCTAAGGTTAGTAAATCAGTTTTGATGAGTTGTTACAATTTCCACATGACTCGTTAGCTCATCCTTTGCATCTTAACAACATATTGAGAGGAACATACTGGTAAAAATGAATGCCTCAAGCCTTGAATAATGGCTCCAAACTCCAATCTAAACACATAAATTCAGATAACATTAAAATTCCTATTAGCATGAGGATGGGAAAGATGATAATGACTAGCGTGAGAATGGGAAAGATGAGAATGGAGAAGTGGAATAAGCATACTACAACTAATTTCATATAATAAAAAGAACCATCTAATTTAAAAAACAAATATTTAAAATAATTTATTTAATTTTTCAATATAGTTTTTCATATTTTCTCGAAAGAAACAAAGTATAATTAAAAAAACATTTTAAAATAAGTTTTATTTTTTATTTTTAATAATATTTTGTTCATATTAAGAAAGTCAAAAAATAATGTCTCTAGGGAGAAAAATAAAATTGTCTATTAAAAAATGTAATTTAAAATATAATATTTAAAATAATTTATTTATTTTTTTAATATATTTTTTCATCATTACTATGAAACTTTTAAGAAATTTAATTAACCCAAAGATATCTTTTGATCTTAAATTCAATTATTTTAAATAAAAAATCGCTCATCTTTTCCAACTTCTCCTCGCTTAGCATCCTTTCATCTTAAAATTAAATTTTTGTCTTAACTTATTCACTTTTAAATTATTTTAAATTGAAAATGGCTCGTAGTTTCAAATTTCTGGTCTCTTCTTAGCATTTTAGGGCTATAGGATTTCTTTCTTTCGCATGGGAGTTGTCAGGGCATGGACGGTTAAGTGGGTTATCGAATTTCGCTTTCTTCACACCAGAGTTATCAAGGCACTAAATGGTAAGAGGAGAAGAACAACGCTGCCCATGGCTATGGTCAACACACGATTCCTAGTGCGTGACTCATCTAGATCTGTTCGTAGGCGAGCAAGGGAGGTTGTGAGATGCATCCTCAAGGAATCGATGTCCAATCCAAGAGGCACTGCTCTTTAGCCTCGTCTGTGGCAATTGGTAACTATAGATGTGAAATTCATTTGGACTGATTTTGCTTTTGATTCTTCTCCTCCAATTCTTTAACTCAAGGGACCTCCTTTTTGATGTAGAATGTGGTTTGGCTCCTTTCAACCATGACCCTCGTGGGGTGCCACTCCCAGGGAATGCCCTTTAAGCGAAGGGAGGTGAGGAGGAGGAAGCCCTCCTTCTCACAATCTATGTTTAGGTAATGTGTCTAGCAAGACAAAAGAGCCTATCCTCATTGAAAACTTCATTAAGTTTGGGGAAATCGGTAGCATAGTTGTTTACCCATAGTGGAACCATGAATTTCTGTATTTCAAACCCATTGAGCATGCCAAAGAAGCCAAGGAGCGCTTGCACGACTTGGTCATGAGAGGAAACTCTTTCTTAATCAAATTGACCGAGGCAGTAAGGATTTTACAGTTCATTCCTCTTTGTTTGTTCCTCCTCTGGTGGAGGTATTTCTGTTAATTCTCCATACACCCTTAGGTTAGCTCAATATTGTGATGAATGTTATGCAAACCCTTGATTATCTAAAGATATTTAATCTAAACACTATTTTCGAGGGGATTTTATCAAATTTCCTCTAAATTTTATTTATTTATTTAAAGTATATGGGTCAATTTCTTTCAATTGCTTGTTTGGTTGTTTCCTCTTAAAGCTTGTTTGCACACGAATTTGATTTATTTGCATATTTCAAAATTTATGGAAAGTTAGGAAGATGCCAAGATATTTCTTCTTTCTTTGGAGTACAAACAAGAAGACTAGTTCAAGCACTTATGCATCCTAAAGAGCATATCTTCTATGATATCTCTCATTAAATGTTTTCTCAAATATTGGGGCCCAGAAATGCATATTTTTGGAGACACCTACCAACCATTGTTGTCGGGTTTAGAAAAGGAAGGCCTTCTTGCTCACCATGAATGAGACTATTAAAAAACCTTCTTGTGATAAATCTACTACTTTGAAGGATAACATAGGCCCAAAATTTGACTGAACAGTTTTGTTTGCTCTAGGGATAAATACTGTACTAAAGAAGTTATCCTTCACCATTTTGAAGACAATAATGTGCCAGATCTAGGAGGAAGCTACCAGGGTGGTCCTGCTGGTGAATGTGAACATAATGAAGAATCTGATTATGAAAAATCAAATTGTGAACCATCTCATATTTTTTATTTTGACAGACAATTGATCTTTGATCATGCAATTTCGATGAGTTCATTGCATTCAACTTAAAGAAAGGCCCCTCTATATTTTCTTATGAGCACTCATTTTATGATGTAGGGAGAGAACAAGAACATGTCGCGGATTTGGGAAGGGGCTTCAAAATTGAAAAAAATAATGAAGACTATTGGGGATGCAATTTAATCACATCCCTAACTAAAGTTGTGATAGGTCTGAAGGACACTTGTGCTATCATGAGAGGGATGAAAACTGAGACATGTCCTCCTTTGAATGGCAACGTTGATCTTGATATAACTCAAAAAAATTGTCTAAAACTTAAGGAGTTTGTTGTGATCAAGCTTCTTGATAGGCGTTGCAGTTCGTATGTAACAATTCGACCTTTGTCAATTTATTTCATGAATTTGATGAGCAAGACAACATGAAAAATCTAGCAAGTGTTAGTAGAGGTACACTACACCCCTTCGATGCACAAGAAGTTTAGTTATCAAATGATCAATGAAGGTGGTGTTAAAGCCGCTGCCAAGTTCTATATTCTAGCGTCCACCTAAAAAACAAATGGGAATATGCCTTTGATGGCAAGGGCTACATGATCCCTAGATTTACAAAAGAAGAGGGCACACTAAAGGCCTTGAAGATAGAGTAACACATATCCCTTAGAATTTATGATATATCATGAGTACCACTGTGTGTAGAATTAAAGGAATTTATTATGCGAGATACTGAGGATAATCTGTGTAGATAATACTATCTCAATGAGTAGCTATCCATAAATTATCTTCAAATCAAGTCATATGATTGGTGAAGGAGAGGATCATCATTCTGTTAGATAGACAACATCAATAGTTGTATCCAAACCTCATAGTTCCCTTCGAATATTGACAATGCAATCATTTGCAACCTGCTATTAATCCAAAGATTTTATAACTTCGTCTTAAGGCGATCATTTGGCATTAATTCATAACACAAATGATCCTTAGTGACGAAAGATGTTTTGGATTCAGGTGTTTATAACACTCTTCTACATAAGTTCTCGATATCAAAATCAGTGTCCCCTGTAGATACTTCTTCAAGGCACCTCTGGTTTTGAGGTGAGAGTTGCCTCAAAAGAGACTGTTCCACAGTGCCATGAACTTTATTCATCTTAACTGTTATTTAATGTGGAATCTTCAGGTATGTTGCATCTCTTATCCAAATTGTTGCAAAATTTTTGTTTATAACTAAAGATCCCCGTATATTTTTCATAATAGATTACCACTGTGTGTAGAATTAAAGGAATTTATTATGTCAGATACTGAGGAGGATAATCTGTGTAGATAATACTATCTTAATGAGTAGCTATCTGTAAGTTGTCTTCGAATCAAGGCATATGATTGGTGAAATAGAGGATTGTCATCTTGTTTGATAGACAACATCAACAGCTGTATCCAAACTTCATAGTTCCCTTTGAATATCGAGAATGCAATCATTTGCAGCCTACTATTAATCCAAAGATTTTATAGCTTCATCTTAAGGTTATCATCTGGCCTTAAGTCATGAGGCAACTCATCCATAGTGAGGAAAGATGTTTTGAATTCAGGTGTTTATAACACTATTCTACATAAGATCTGGATATCAAAATCAGGGTCCCTTACAGATACTTCTTCAAGGAACCTCTGATTACGAGGTGAGACTTGCCTCAAAAGAGACTGTTCCACTGTGCCATGAAATTTCTTTAAATGTTCTTCAACGTGGAATCTTCAGGTGTGTTGCATCTCTTATCCAAATTGCTACAAAAAATTTGTTCATAACTAAAGATCCCTGTAGATTCTTCATAATATATTACCATTGTGTGTAGAATTAAACGAATTTATTATGCTAGATACTGAGGAGGATAATCTGTGTAGATAATACTATCTTAATGAGTAGCTATGTGTAAATTGTCTTCGAATCAAGGCATATGATTGGTGAAGGAGAGGATCATCATCTTGTTGCATAGACAACATCAATAGCTGTATCCAAACTTCATAGTTCCCTTTGAATATCGAGAATGCAATCATCTGCAACCTACTATTAATCCAAATATTTTATAGCTTCGTCTTAAGGTGATCATGTGGCCTTAAGTCATGAGGCAAATGATCTATAGTGAGGAAAGATGTTTTGCGTTCAGATGTTTATAAAAGTATTCTACATAAGATCTAGATATCAAAATCGGGGTCCCTTGTCGATACTTCCTCAAGGCACCTCTGATTTCAAGGTGAGAGTTGCCTCAAAAGAGACTGTTCCACAGTGCCATGAACTTTCTTCTTCTTAACTATTCTTCAACGTGGAATCTTTAGGTGCATTGCATCTCTTATCCAAATTGCTACAAAAAAATTATTTATAACTGAAGATCCCCGTAGATTCTTTAGAATAAACTATCACTGTGTGTAGAATTAAAGGATTTCCTTATTCGAGATACCGAGGAGGAAATCTGTGTAGATAATACTATCTGAATAAGTAGCTATCCATAAATTGTCTTCGAATCAAGGCATACGATTGGTGAAGGAGAGGATCATCATCTTGCTGGATAGACAACATCAATAACTATATCCAAACTTCATAGTTCACTTTGAATATTGAGAATGCAATCATCTGCAACTTGCTATTAATCCAAAGATTTTATAGCTTCATCTTAAGGTGATCATCTGGCCTTAATTCATGAGGCTACTGATCCATAGTGAGGAAAGATGTTTTGCATTCAGGTTTTTATAACAGTATTCTACATAAGATACAAATATCAAAATCAAGGTCCCCTGTAGATACTTCTTCAAGGCACCTCTGATTTCAAGGTGAGAGTTGCCTCAAAAGAGACTGTTCCACAGTGACATGAACTTTCTTCATCCTAATTGCTCTTCAACATGGAATCTTCAGGTGTGTTGCAACTCTTATCCAAATTGCTGCAAAAATTTTGTTTATAACTGAAGATCCTTGTAGATTCTTCATAATAGATAATTCTTCAAAGGATAAGTTATTTGACTATATTGTTCACAACTTCGATTGTGAACAAGACTACAACACTGTCATAATTTTGCAAAAGCTTCTACACCTTGTAAAAGGTCATGAATGATGTTGAGTTGTATATGATCAGTTGTTATACCTAGAGTAGTGCCACATGTAAGGTATCCAAAAAAAACTTTACTACACAAGATAGCTTCAGGTCTTTTAGGAGAACCATTTTTTTTCTTGATATATCCAAGCTCTGAGTTTACTGAGGTGATTTCAGCAGAATCTCAGTTCTGATAATAAAATACTCTGATCAAAAGCTTTCACGCTTTCACTTCTTGAAGGTACAAAATGATAGAGGAAAACACAATGTCCTTCATGCCTCCTTTACTTTGCTTGATGGGGAGGAAGGAATAGGATTAATGAGCAATGAATGTGCTAAAAAAAAAACCTTTCTACAATGAGCCTATTCGGCTGTGAAATTATTTCTCTTGTAGATATTTATGCCCAGAGATCCAATAATTATGAAAACACAATGTCCTTCATGCCTCCTTTACCTTGCTTGATGGGGAGGAAGGAATAGGATTAATGAGCAATGAATGTGCTCAAACAAAAACCTTTGTACAATGAGCCTATTCGGCTATGAAATTATTTCTCTTGTAGATATTTATGCCGAGAGATCCAATAATTATGACATGTATTACCTGTGTCGCTTTTCTTTTGTTAGGGTCAAATGATTCCATAAGATGAAATAGGTCTAATATCTTCATAATCCAGGTGACAAAAACACAATTGTCATAACTTCACTAAAATCACACATGTTTCTAGGGAATTGAAGATCTTAAGCAAAAATGACTAAGTGGCTATTTTGCAAGAGCTTTCTGTGACAATTGGTATCATGTTGGCATATCTATTTGGGTTGTTCCTTGATTGGAGGGCTCTAGCCATTGCAAGTAAGTTCCGTTTTCGGTTGTGTTGGATGTTGGAGATTACTTTTACTTGAATGAAGGGAAGGTTTCTTGTTAATAGATATGAATTTACAGTTGAAGGGCCGGTTTAGATGAACGTTGTAAACTGCTTTAAGCAGTGATTGGTCGTCCTCACTCAGCTATGCATCCCAGATGTTATTATGCCTCTCATTTTCCCAAGTTTCTCAACACTCTTTGCATTCTAATTGATAACTATTTAAAATCATATTTCCTCTATGTTTTTTTCTCTCTATCTGATCTTCTTTCCAAGTGGGAACCTTGCTTTTATTCCAGAGTCTACACTTTCCGTATTGATTAGATTTGAGGCATTGGAGAGATGTTTATTTTCCCACTATTTTGTGTTTGTGCAGGTGTAGTTCCTTGTGCTCTTTTGTTTCTAGGGTTATTTTTTATCCCGGAATCTCCAATATGTATGGTAAGTTTTTGATAATGAACATTATGCTTGTCAATTAACTGAGTTGGTGTTAACCATGTTAACCCTGTCACCATATGTCATGCTATGTGAAATCTTAATATCAAATTTAATGTTCTTATGAGTGCAGGCTAAAATTGGTAATGAAGATTTTGAAGCCTCATTGCAAGCTCTTAGAGGCAATCAGGTTGATGGTACCCTAGAAGCTGTTGAAATCAGAGTAACATTTCGGAACAATTGCATTTTTATCATTTTCCATGTCAAATTCATATATGTTTCTATTGTACCCTTCTTGACTGATTTCTTATCAGTAACGTGTAGTTGCTGAGTCATGGATATCCGATATTGTTCCAATGGAATTTTATCTTGTTTGGTTTTTAGTCTTTTTCAGTGTGCAGTGTGAATGTTTTGCATACAAAGTTCCAACAATGTATATGGATTTCCCATCAAGGTCATTTTTGTCACTAATTTGAATATTTTTTCCTTTTAGAGTACAGCGGAGAGAGTAAATCAACAACCCATAATATAATTTTCCAAGATCTTTGAATGAAAATATGCAATGCCTCTGACTGTAAGTCATATGTTTGCATAGTTAGGAATATGATAGACTTATATGATTTTTATAAGTGCAAACTTCTGCGATTCATAATGTTTATAAAAAAAAAAAATCGGGTAAATCACATAGATAAATTTCTGGTTGACGCATTTTGAATCACACAATGTGGTTCATCATCAAGACTAAGATGATTTTGTGTGTGCTGGTGAATTTGCATAAACTGGTTGCTATTTTATTGCTTAATTGGCAAGAATATGATTACAAAAATAAAGTATCCTTGCGTTGTATTTATTATATGCATATTGGGATTGGGATGCTTCTTTTACCACAGTTGAGTAGAATCAGTGGTATTATGTTTTACAACAGTTCCATTTTTAAGTCTGCTGGTGAGTTTGCCATATACTTCCTGTTAGAAAGTATGGTACTTGTGATCTAGATTCATATTGCTCTATTGGTAAAAACATGATGTAATTGGAAAATACATATTGGCATCATGGACTTCTAATTTGGATGGGATTTGAACACAGGGAATCTTTTTTGTAGCTTTATAGTCTTTCATAATTAGAGGATTTTAATTTTTAACCGAGGACTCCGATCATTCATGTGATCTTTATGGCCCTTCTTTTGATTTTAATTCTTATTGTCTATCACACGCTTGCCTAAGAAAATTTGTATTTCTTTCATGTTTAATCATTTAAAATAGGAATTTCATCTGGTAATGTTGCAACCCTTGGACTTGGCGCTATTCAGGTTGCTTTCTGATCCTGGGGCCCTACTAATTGCAATGAATGCTAGGAATGTTGCACCATAATAAAAGGTTTATTGTTCCTCATCTTAATCATGTGAAAGTTTTTGGACATTTTTTGTATAGGTTGTTATGACTGTTGTTAGTGTTGTGCTGATTGACAAAGCCGGTAGACGTCTCCTTGTTATGGTGAGTAAACAACCTATTTAGAAGAGGATCTTTTAAGTCAGTCAATTCAAAATTTTTAGATATGACATGACGAGTGTTGTTCAGTTTAAAGATCTCACGTAAATTTTTAATAATTTCAACAGATCTCCTCTGCAGGGATGGTTGTTTGTCTTTTCCTGGTTGGCCTTGCTTTTTATTTAAAAGTAATCAAACTCTCACGATGCTATCTCTCTATTACTAGAATGATGAACATAATCATAATAGATGCTCATCAACTTATTAGAAAATGGAATTTAACATACGTTTGATTCTATAATAATATTTGGAAGATTGAAATGCTAAAGATGAGTTCTTGGTGTAACCTGGCATCATCCAGAGCCACCTAGCGGGAGAGTCACATCTTGTAACATTCACCAGTATTTTGGCCGTCACAAGTTTGTTGGTAAGCTCAATGTTCAACTGGTAAATAACTTATTGAAGTTTACGTTATTACATTTATGTCTTTGTTATGTTGAAGTTTTGTATAATTGTATTTGTGCTTTCTTTTTACTGGTTTACATTGTCTCTTTCTCCCTCGGGATTGGAGCTATCCCATGGGTATGCTAATATAATATTTTGAAATTTTTTGCTAGAGATATAATCCACCTCTCTTTGCACCTTTTGGGGAAATTGCATGTTTTAGTAAGTTAAAAATATGGTCTGTGTGATTATAGTTTTTATAAAGATTATAGATCATGTGTGAGATTTTTTTTTTAAATCAATGGCTATAAATGTAGTTTTTAGGATTTCCATAACTCTTCACGTAAGTCTTTAAAGTGTGCTAGCACAATGGAAGAGCGTCTGCTTACAAGCAGGAGATTGGTGGTTCGATTATTCGTCGATTCCATTGTGCCCTAACATGAATTAATCAACATTTTTGTAGTTTATTTTTAATTAAATGTTTTTTATATCTATTTATTTCAATGGTGAGGTATTTCTAGATTCATTGTTTTATATTGTTTCTAGAGAGACAAAAGTGATCTTTAAATAAAAAAATTATTGTCTCTAGAGAGACAATATCTAGTATTAAAGACATATTGTCTCTAATGAGAGTGTTGTCTCTAGAGAGACAAATGAAATTGTCTCAAGAGAAACAAAAATGAAATTGTCTCAAGAAATGTTTGTGTCATATATTGTTTTTATAGAGACAATTTTTTCAAACAATAATATTTAAGACAATAATTTTTGAGACACCAGCTTAAAGACAATATTTAAGACAATACTCAAGTTTTTTTTTGTTTCAAGTTAAGACAATTTACTAAAAAATTGTCTTAAATATTGTCTTAAAACCCCCCTTTATGTAGTAGTGCCAGATCCTCTTGAGAATTACATTTGATGCTTAAAAATATTCAGGATGCATTGTCAGAGGTATTGGCTTAGTATTACCCACATGTAGGCAGGGTAACGAGAACCCAAGTTGGCCGAAAATTCCAAGTAGAGTGCACGGGAGAGGGTGCCCTCTTCGTTGAAACCGCTACGGACAACACTCTTTCAGAGTTGGGTATAATGGAAGACCTGAAACCCTCCTTCGCCCATCTGCTCCATCACTTTGCTGAGGTCGAGGATGTCCCCACTCTCATTTTTCAGGTAAACTTCATTCCTCGTAATTTTGGGTGTTCATTTGTCATTCACCCTAACGTTTTAACTGACTTTTATTATGAAAATAATAGGTAACGCGCTTCAAATGCGGGGGCGTTATTGTGGGTGCGAGTTTCAGCCATAGTCTATTTGACGGGTGAGGGGCAGCACAGTTTCTTAATGGAGTTGCAGAGATTGCTAGAGGAGAAGCAAAGCTTTCCATGGAACCAGTATGGCAGAGAGTTCTCAAACCTCACCAGCCTCCTATTGTCCGTTTTCCCCATGACGAGTTCTTTGAAAGTGGAATCCTCGTCAACCTAATTCTGCCATACAGCTGGGTACTGTGAAGGCTGACGACCTGGTCATCTCTTCATTTTTCTTGAGGTCGGATGCTTTACAAAGGATAAAACAACCCATCACAGAGGAGCTGGAGGAGCATTGTACCACGTTCGAAGTTTTATCCGCGTTGGCATGGCGAGCAAGAACATGTTGGGGATTTTTCTGGTAAAATCCCAAAAACAAACAATTAACTGAATACAGAGCAATGCTCTGTTTTTATCCTCGGGATCTTTTGCACAGGGAAGCAAATAAAATTTCTGAGAACAGAGATTTTTCACACCAATAAAACTTTTATATTCATTAATAAAAACTCTGATACATATTTCTTCCTCTTACTCTGAGGGATTCACCAAAAACTTTTCACCAAAAACAAAATTATTCTGCCTCTGTTACAAATGATTTTTACACTATTGTGTAAAATCTTCATTCACATTTACTGATGTAAAAAGGGCTTTTACATTTACTGCCGTAGAATAAAAATTCTTACATGCCTTGCTGGTTTTTCACATCGCATTTAAACAAAGTTCTCATTTATGCTGCTGCTCCACACCATACATTTAATTATGCATTTCAATGCATATACTCCTCAAAAATTTGCACTGCTATTCATTGATCTTCTTGTTATTTCCTTTGCATCCGCGAGCCCTCTTCTTTCCTAGTTTTCTATTCGCTCTCGCGAACCAGTTTGTTCTGCTCCCATGTGCAATTACAATATATCATTTAAAAAGGTCAACACTCACACATTATATATGGGTTAACAAAAAATACATTCCGTATGAAAACTTTAAATATTTTACCTAAGTCTATGACAAAGTATTAAATGCATTAAATGAAACGGGCCGTAAAAACAAAACTAATGTTCTAGCAGGTTGAATGAGATCCTGGTCCATTGACTTGATCGGACGCAATTCGGGTGCTACAGCCACACAACCCAAACAATGTTTAATGTCTGGGGAATGGGCAGTATTTGGTTCGTACACAGGACGCGTGGTAGCAAGTCAGGGTGTTCGGAGGCCCTCTGACAGAAACTGCTTTGAGCGAAAGGTGGTGCAAAATGAAATGGCAGTTTTCTGAAGTGGTTTTCCGAAACAGTGCTGCAATAAATGTGCGCAGGTGAAATTATGGTTTCAACACTCCCCTTTAATTTCAGCTGCTGGGCATTCAATCATACCCAAACATTTTCTCAAAAATTCAAAGCTTTTCTGATCCAATGGCTTTGTCAAAATGTCTGCTACCTGTTCCTGACTCCTGCAATGTTCTAGAACAATTTCTCCATTGCTCACCAATTCTCTGATGTAATGAAATCTTGTGTCAATCTGTTTCGTTCTCTTATGAAACACTGAATTCTTTGATAATGCAATAGCTGAGCTATTGTCACAAAAAATCACTGTTGCTTTTTCCTGCTCTTGGCCTAAGCTCCTCAACATCCTTCTCATCAAAACTGCTTGACATGCTGCTGCTGTAGCTGCCACATATTCTGCCTCTGCTGTAGACAATGTTACAATGGACTGCTTCTTAGAAGCCCATGAAATGGCTCTTGAACCCATGTGAAAAACATAACCGGAAGTGCTTTTCCGATCATCTACACTTCCAGCCCAATCACTATCAGTGTATCCAACTAAATCTGAACATTCTGAGACAATATATAAAATGCCAAACCTTTTAGTACCTTTGACATACCTCAGAATTCTTTTTGCTGCCTGCCAATGTGCTTCCTTTGGCCTCTCCATGAATCTGGAAATCAAACTAACAGCAAACATTATGTCAGGTCTAGTTGCAGTTAAATACATAAGGCTTCCAACTATACTTTTGTACAAACTAGGATCAAAATCCTTGATGCTGTCCTCTTTGCTGAGTTTTAATCCCATCACTGTGAGAGTGATTGCTGCCTTGCAGTCCTGCATGTTAAATCTCTCCAATACTTCATTCACATATTTCGCTTGTGAAATAAAAATTCCATTTTCATTTTGATCTACTTCTATTCCTAAGAAGTATCTCAGCAAACCCATGTCAGTCATTTCAAATTCCTCTTTCATGACTGCTTTGAAATTTTCAATAAGGTAGTCATCATTACCTATAAAAATCACATCATCAACATATAACACAACAATTAGCAATTTACCATCTTTTTCTTTGATGTAGACTGTGGGTTCTCCCTCACACTTTTCAAATCCATTCTCTAGTAGATAGGAGTCTATCCTACTGTACCATGCTCTTGGTGCTTCCTTTAGCCCATAAAGAGCTTTCTTCAATTTGCACACTTTGTGCTCTTGGCCTTTCTTCTCATAGCCTAGAGGTTGTTCGATGTAAACCTCTTCCATTAACACTCCATTCAAGAATGCTGACTTCACATCCATTTGGTAAACTTTCCACTTGTTTTGTGCTGCTATGAACAACACTACTCTCACAGTTTCCATTCTTGCAACCGGTGCGAAAGTTTCCTCATAATCTCTCCCATACTGCTGCTTGTATCCCTTGACAACCAGCCTTGCCTTGTGTCTTTCAATTTTTCCTACGGCATTGCACTTGGTCTTGTAGACCCATTTAACTCCAATGACTTCCTTTCCTTTTGGTAGCTCAACCAAATCCCATGTTTTGTTTCTCTCTATGGCATTGATCTCTTCATCCATAGCTTCTATCCATTTCTTATCTTTAATTGCATCTTCGAGATGAATAGGGTCATCAACATGACAATATAAAGCAAACAAGGAATTCATTCCTTCATCATAAATATCACTTAAATTTCTGAATTTTTTACTTCTTTCATTCGGTGTGCAAGTGCTTGAATATGCACTTGAATTTCCACTTTGTGGTGTGCTTGGAGAAGCACTTTCATTTCTCCTCAAGGGTGTTCCTTGCTGTCCTTGTGTTGGCGTTGCTGTTTGGGGATGTATTTCAGCCATATCCTCATCATCTTCATCATGAGACAAACAATTTTTAACATTCACTGTTTTCTCTATGCTTCCATCCCAAGCTTCCTCCTCAATTAATTGAACATCTCTGCTCACAAAAAACTTCTTGGTAGATGGGATATACAACCTGTAAGCTTTGGATTCTTCACTGTATCCAATAAAAATACATTTCTCCCCTTTGCTGTCCAACTTCCTCCTTAGCTGATCTGGAATGTGTGCATAAGCCACACATCCAAAAACTCTCATGTGGGTGACTCCTTGCTTTCTCCCACTCCATGCTTCTTCTGGCACTCTATTCATCACTGCTTTTGTAGGACACCTGTTCAGAATATACGCTGCACAATTTACAGCTTCAGCCTAATAGTCATTTGGCAAATGCTTTGCCTTCAACATGCTCCTCGCCATATCCATGATGGTCCTGTTCTTCCTTTCAGCAACTCCATTTTGCTGTGGGTGTACCTTGCTGTAAATTGCTTGTGAATTCCATTCTCTCTACAAAATCTTAGGAATTCCTTGGAGATATACTCTCCTCCTCTATCAGTTCTGAGAACTTTAATATGCAGCCCACTTTGGTTCTCCACAAGTG
>APFE031246954.1:0-10689 GCA_000404065.3 Pinus taeda | reverse complement strand
GAAGAGGCGTTCCCCCTCCTCTGGATCGTCAAGATCATTCTTCTAGACCTTGGTGGTGGCCACGGTGGCACTAGGCTTTGTGTCAATGATATAATTCCATTTTTCATTCCCCTTGTCGTGTTATAACTTAGAGTCGAAACATGCATATGAATCGAAAGCCTTCAGCTCGGCCACTAGTGAGTACTTGGCTCGACACTCACTTGTGTTGTGAGTGGAGCTCTTATGTAACTCACATCATTTTCCCATGTCCTTCTTTGTCTTTGTGGTGTTGTTCTTTGCTTGCGGCTTTGGCATGTTGTCCTGGGTTGCCTCACCTTGAATTTGGCCTTTACTTTGTGGTTTGGGGGCACATTTTCATTGCTTCAGATTAGCAAATCAAAAGTCTCGCTTCTTATCTTTAAACTTTTTCTCAATCTTGATGGTGTATCGATATGCTGTGCCGAGTGAGGAGATGTCTAGGAACTCCATATTGTCATAGATGTACTTGTGTAGACAACCACGGTACTTGAGCACCAAATTCCAATCACAATACTTGATACCCAATTCTGTGCGGAGGGTATGGAAAAAATCTGTGAAGTTTGAGACATCTTGGTCCCTTCCCTATCGTAGCATGGTCCAATTTATGTATTTATCTTCATAGCTCTCAACAGGGTAATTTTCTTCCTTGATGGCATCTTGGAAAGAATCCCAAGTTGATGTGGCTAAAAATAGTGAGGATTCCATCTCTTCCTTTTGTTCACAGTAGGTTTCCCACCATTCCTTGATGTGTGGGGTAGCTTTGAGAAGTGAAAATGTAATCTTTTCCTGATTGGAAAAGTCATGAACTGAAAAATATCCTTCCAATAGATTCAACCATTTATATATGACATTTACATTTATCTGGACCTCAAATATGGGAATATCAAAGTTAACTTGTACCTTAAAAGGAGTGGTGGCCCTAGAGTGGCTGCTAGATGGATATGTGTCACCTGTGGGTAGTTGTCGAAGGATCTAGGAAAATTTGTCCATAATCGCATTCCTCTGTCAATCGAGAGATTCCTCAAGCAATATTTTGAAAGGACCTCTTGCTCCCTCATCTTTCTTTTCTTCTACCATGGGAGGCCATTAGGGTTTTTTAGGCTAGCCTTGCAAAGGTTCAATCGGTTCAAGCCCTAAATCCTTATACCTTGACCTCATTGGGGACATGCAGATAAAAACAGAGAAAGAGTAGACCACTCTGATACCACTGATCCAAACTTAAACAAGAATGCAACAAATTACATATATAACCATAAATACATATATGTAGCAGAATTAACACTTCATTTCATTAATATCAAAATACTATAATATGCTTACAAACAGAATGGAAATAAACTAGCTCAGGCGATGGTAGCTTATCTTTGAGAAGAGATGTGGTGGCTACATGCCTTTGCACTATGTTACAATAAGGCTCAAGGGCCTATTTATTATTGAAAAGCAAGAGAAAACCTTTAACAACCGAAGCCCTAACCCGAGGAGATGTAACGCCAAGAGTTTTTGGGCCCTGTTGGGGTTAGTTCGGTAAACAACTTCCCGGGGTCGTAACTTGGTCATATTATCTCCATTTGGCGCATACGATACCTTGTTGGAAAGGCCTCTTTAAGTACTACAGGACTTGAAAAACTACTAAAAATAGTAAATGCTGAAATAAACAAGGAAATAGATGAAACTGACTGGAGGTCTAGGTGGAATAGGCAGGTGGCCACCAATATCCACCTCAATCAGAAATCTAGTTGAGTTGTTGTTAGTTGAACTCCGTTAATTGAACTCTAGTCATTAGTTGAGTCAGTTGAAGGTTAATTGAGTAGTTATGACTATTGTTAACTCACTGATCTTACAGTTAACTAGTCAATTAGCTAAAAATAGACCTAGTCATGCATGGAATTCTAATTTCCTAGTTAAGTGGATGGAAAATGGCACATTTATATTTATAAGTGTATACTATTGAGTGTATAATGCTTTTTCATTGAGCAGGTGACCAATTCCCCTTGGATTTGCACAAGGAAATAGGGAATTTCCTTATTTTTTTGGAGCTTATTTCCTCCAGGATTGTGCAAGGAAATAGGAGGTTGGCTCAGGCTTGAATTGGCTAAGTGTTGGCCAGAGCAGGTCAAGACATAGGAGAACAATTTTATAGTGCAAGGTGTGATTCAAAGTTGAAGCAAGACATTGGAATTATTTCTCTTTCTCATCTTAATTAATCCAAAGAATTCAAGGTGTTTTTCCCAGTTGGGTTCCCCTATAAAATAATTTTATTCCTTGTGTTTTGATGGTTGCATGTGTTTCTATCATATTTTTTCCTTTCCACAATATATTAGAAGAATTTTGTTTCTCTTGATTTCAATTCGATTTCATTAGTAGTAGAAAATTTCTTGCAATTTCTACAATACTGAACTACCCATGCGTGGGATGTGTACCATGTGGTAGTCTTGATTGACTTCATAGCCCAAGGAGTATCCCTCAAGCTCTCATGTATGAGGGAGTGCTAGGGAAAATGGAGAATCACCATTGTGACATGAGAGGATACTGTAAGATTCTGAATGCAAATCCCTTTGAACCCATTGTGAATCTAGTGATTGTGAACCTATTTTTAGAAGTTGGGTTGTAGAGTCCATGCTTGAATTGTGATTAGTTAAGGAAACTAGTGAGAAGATCCTTAGACTGATTCAAGTAGACTGAAATTAATTTTATTTTTCTAGTTGTATCATGCACGAGAAGCACCATAAAAAGGGAGGATCATCAAGGGAACCATAGGAAGTAGTAAAGGGGTCTCCCTTTATGCCATGTAGGTGCCTAGTGGCCATATTTTGTCATGTTAATAAAATATGCCCACTGCTTTAAAGGTAACACTCTTGTTTCCTACAAGTGAGGAAGAACGGCCTTCATACTCTATACTTGAATTAACTTTTGGTAGAAATTCCATGAGCGAAGCATATTTTAAACATGGGATTGAACTTAGGGGTGGTTAGCTACAAGAAACTTACAGTATATTTGTTCCTACAGTTGGGTGGAGAGTGGATGTACCTTCTTTAGTCTTCTGTAGAATTAAGTGGAACAAATAAATGCATTCTTATCTTCTAAATGAAATGAAAATGGTATCCAATACTTCATGTTTAAATATTATGTGGGATTTACTATGTATGTGTGAATCAGTGGGCTGAGAGCTATTGTATTATCATAAAAAATATTCATGATTAGTGTGTTGGCAATTAACATGGTTTTCTTGAATGCTAATGTGCACGCCGTTTATAAATGTGAAAATTTGTGTGAAAGGGGATACTTTCATCTATAGTAATAATTAAGAATATAATGTGTTGCATGTCTATAAATTAATAGGTTAACTTTGGCTGTTATGATTGTGTAATTTTTATATGTCTGTTATGATTTTGTAATTTTTATATGTATGTTGTAGTCTTTGTGATTTTAGGTGTGTTTCTAAAGGGACAAGACTAATAGGTCTGTGGCCCTATTTATTACCGAGTTTTCGGTTAAATCCCTCCTCCTTATGTGTTTGAATTAGTAAAATATAGGATACAATTTCTAGGCCAAAGGAACCTCATATTTTTTGTGAGGACTGAAGATCCTACTAATGATGGGACCTAGAAGCAAGAGTAGAAGTCTTTGTGTAAGAAGATATTCAAAAGGAAAAAGTATTCTGAAAACATCTGATGTTCGATGTGAGACTTCACCATAGAACTCTTAAGATGGTGGAAATCATAAAGAAGAAACTCAAGTGGTCAAGGAGAAATTTGGGCTTGAGCCTTTGCTTGGAAAAGTTATTTGGAAATTATTTTTTTGACCCTTATTCTTCAAGATATCAAAAATAATTTTTTGATTGGGCCCCATAGCACGAAACTATTTGATGGTTCAAGGATGGAATTCCCATTTGTTTTGTAGAGTTCTTGGAAATTATGGGTTTGGATGAGCCTAACCTTAGCCTTGGTCACATTGCATGATAAGAGCTAGGACCAAGATCCAGTTGGAAGGGGTCCAACGGAATATCAACATATTGATCCTTGGAAGAGTTTGAAATACACATTATGGTAGAAGCTTGGTATGGCATGACCCAAATCAATGAGATTTCAATTGAAAACATTTGTTTTGTTATTTGGACACATTAAATTATGGCATTGGGATCTCTGATATTGAATGTGTTAGAGTATCAAGAATCCATGGAGGATGATGTCATGATGATGTGAGATATGATGACATGATAGTGTCAAGTGCATGGCACGTGTCACCTATATTTGGACTTTTTGGTATGCCAATTGTACAAATATGAGTGACACATGGCACGTAAGTGGTTCCACCTGGCATGAGACACATTAAAAACTCCACATGTTAGGTGGTGATTGTATGTTGGGGATGACATGGCACGTCAAGTTTTCATATCGACATATTGGGAGTTCATGAGGGCTGCATCTTGGAAATCAATGATATCTTGATTAACACATCAATCATGCCACATGTATAGCATGTTAGCCTTCACCAATTGAGATGATTTCATTGGATGTGAGAAGAGGAGGTGGCATGTTGAGATGTCCACTAGTCTTTCAACTTATCAACAATTTATAGTTATAGCATAAATGTTGATAACCCAACATTTCATGCTGGTGGACATAAACATATCGAATATCAACATATCAACATTTGAGTTTTAATGTCAAAGTAGATATTGGAAGCCTCAAAGATTTGGATAAGGGTTTTATATGAAAATTTCTTACATGGAAGAGTGCAATATGGCAAGTTGGCCAAGGACATGGAATAGCGTGGGGCTGGCAAGTGGACATGTACAATTGATGTTGTTGCACTTCAAGGGTGAATTTTCAAACTAACATAACATTTTTCTTGGAGCTCAGAATGAGATAAAATTTATATTGTTGGAAATCTCTCAACAACAAGAAGAAGATGGTGGTATTAAAAATGTGATTTGATTTGTATAAAGAAAGAGGATTTTTTATAATCCCATCTTCATAATAAACCTCAAAGTAGGGTCTAATTATGCCCCACAACACTAATAAGGCATTAGGGGGATGAGTGTGTTGCAACTGAATTCATAGAAACAAGAAAAAAAGAAAGACTAATTGTTGGAAGAAACAAAAAAAGTTTGAATCAAGATATAAGAAATTTCAAAGATTGAATGGAGAAAATCACCAGTGAATTCTTCATAATTAAACTAGACCAAACATCCTTTATAACCATTTCCATTGGAATGTGTGTGCATGGAGGAGCTAGGTGCAATAATGAATTCGAGCAAGAGAAATTTCCTTGATTTTGGCATGAACCACGTGGTTAATGGGACTATGCAAAATCCAAGATGCATATCAATGCTAATCATTAAAATGCCAGGTTTAAGGATTGATCACTCATTCACTCGAGGAGGCTAGCGGTGGGTGGATATCATGGTTGTAAGGGTTCTTAGGGGAGGAAACTCAGCATAGGGATAAATTCATATTACAACATGGGGTCAAGGCTATTATAAAAAATACTTATTATGAGCTCAACATGTGACATGCAGGAATTGAAGTAAGGTGGGGATCATAACAACATATTTCCTATCAACCTGAGCTAAACCCAATTAACATTTTAAAGATAGGGATTATTTTTATTATAAATGTGTATTAGGAGTAGGGTTCAAAAAAGGATTTCATGAGGTTTTTATAAATATATAATGAGGTTGGAGGTATCTTTAATATCTTTTGAATGCAAGCACTATGACACAAGTTGATTGAGTGGTAAACCCATGATGAGAAAAGACATATTGAAAGCCTTGTACAATTATTTAGGAAATCATTGATCACCATGGGTTTATCTAAAGAGAGAACAAATAATAAATACATTAGGAGTTCTAGATTGGTGATTAGCACTAGTATTGCAACAAGAATGTTGCAACTCTTGGGGTTACCAACTTTACTTTATCAACCTAGGGTTCATACAAACTTGGAGGTGACAGTGATGTATACACAAGTAAATGTGATGGGCCCGCTCTTTGTCACTGCTAAGATGGAGATAAACCACTAAGGTGTTTCAAGCCAAACTTCTATTGATTCAGAAGAATATTGATTACCAATGAGGAAAAGAGAAATCTACACTAAAGAAATCTTGTCTACTGCAGTAACGACTAAAATCAAATGCTTAAACACACCATTCTTCTAATTAACTGCTAAGAGGATTTGCTTCAAAAGAATTCTAAGTTAACATGTATGCAATCCTACTGCCCTAGGCATGCAAATTAAAACATCAAACATTCTACTGTTGTGCATGTAACAAAATAAATTTGTTTTTATTTTTTTTTTATTTTTTGTGTGAAAGCTAACTTATTTTGGTGATGTGACAAGTGTCTTAGGGATGATGGTGAATAGTCAGAAGACTTGGGAGACAAGTAGGGGTCCTTTTCTAGCTTCCTAGGGGATATTTCCACAATTCGGCCTCAAAATAGGCCACTACAGGATGTCCTAATGCGTCCTACAGGCTGTCCTGAATTCCTATAGGATCCCTTGTATTCCTACATGATATAGCCGAGAGAGAATGGAGGGGTTTGGAAGGTGATGTAAGGTTTAGGGAAGGTTGTTGGTGGATGGAATGAGGCAAGCGAGTGCCTAGGATCACTGCAGAGCTCAAAACTAGAGTTGTGAGATGGTTGGATTTTCTCAACAAGCTTGAAGAAGTATTCTTATGGAATGATGAATTTGGTGAGGGGTTTAGTGAAAGAAGGTGATAATCATGGATGGATGAAGATGGGATGAGGTTGCTAATCATGAAATTTCTTTGTAACTCTAAAACTCCTACACTGCATCAATAATTGACATTTATCCATAAATCATGTAAACCAAAAGGATTTCAATTAACTAAGGAAAACATAATTTCATGAGCTAGCTGCCTATTTCATGCATGGGAAAACTTGCAGAATAATATGAAACCTTTGATGAGATATAAGAAATGGCAATCAAATCCTATTCTTGTAAGATAATAATGCTGGCCTAAGTAATAGAAAACCCTAAATTCCATAAGAAATTAGAATTCTGCCTTTTTGGGGTTGCATAGGGGTTCCTTCCTCAAACCATGATCCCTGAAGGGAGGAGTGAGGACAAATCCACCTACTGATAGCTTTTTGATATTCATTTATCTCTAAGGCACAAATGGAAGTAAAATAATCAAATCCACAACTACTTGCAATGAAATAATGCTAAAGACAATTCAACCATTAATATATGAAATCGACTAAGCATACAAATACAAGAAGAGGAGCCTTTGCTGCTAGGGTTGGGCCCTAACCCAAGATCTTCAACCCTCTGAGTCAACTCAGTGTTGGATTAAGGAAATGTTCATTCTCATTATCAAAATAGAAAATTACGTCACAAGGTCTTCCACAAGTCTTGAACTCGAAAATGACTAGTGTTTTTACAACAAAAATTCAAATCCTGATGAGGCTATAGGCCTCCTTAATTATACAATTGAAGTCTCCAATGACTTCCTTAAATATAGGGAGGCTCAACTCCCAAACTCGAGATAAGCTGGCTCTTTAACTATCATTGGCTCGGATGCCTTTTGATCTCCATGACTTGGCTGCTTGTAACTCTGAGCTAGTGTGATTGATGGAGGAATATTCGAATGAGTGAGGAGTAAATGAGGAGGATCTATCTCCTACAATATCTCCTTCTTGTCTCATTCGAGTTTCAACCCTTAGTTAGCTTAATTTCCATGATTTTCTCTTAAAAACGTGCAACCAATACACATTAGTCCACTAGGCATAATATATCACTTTGACTCATCTCGTTAAGCAAAATACAATCAAAACATGTAAGAAATTATGAGAAGAGTTGATTTGAATAACCTAGGAGGTGTATTAAAGTCCATATAGTTACCCAATGATGAGGCTTATCAATTGGGAAGAAGGTTGTTAGGTAGGAAGAGGAGTATGGAAGATATACTTTGTTGTTGGACATGACATACAAATGGGCACAAGAAGAGTCAGTACAAGGTTCAAATTTAAAACAAAGAAAAAAATGAGGAATTTTTAATAGGGTACTTTGAGAAATAAGAAAACCAATAATCTATGTATTACTTGTGCCTTTGATCTTAAGGGAGTGATGAAGCTTAGTTGTTGTGTTTGGGAGCCTCATTTCACATGGGTTCTCTTAGAAAGTGGTTTGTGGAAATGAGTTTGTTTGTTTGTCAAGAGAGATCTTATAGGGTGACAATTTTGGATATGAAATTGCTAGATATGGAAGAATATGATTGAGTTTTAAAGATGTAAAGATCACAAAATGTATGCATGTATATGTTTGGAAATAATTTTTCTTAATTGAAAAGGTTTTTGCACTTAATTTATCCTTATCCAAAATTTATTTTTTTCCATGTTAAGGATTTCTTTATATGGCTAACATTTCAAGTTATTTCCAATAATTGTAAACATCAATGATACAATGAAATCCATAGTGAGGAAAATCCATAACACTAGATGAATAAGAAATTTCCTCTCTACAAGGAAACTTGTAGATGTGAGGGTTAAGGTAACATTCACCAAGGAACAATGCAAGTTGGTTAGTGGGGCCTTCATGTAAATTAAGGGCTTCTGTTTGGTAGTTTTTACAAACTTGATGTGGTTATACATATTTCAATTGGAGATCAACATTAAGGAGTCGCAATGGCCTATGAGCACCCTATAAAAAGGAGTATGAGGGGCACAATCTAGGATCACAAGGTAAGCATGATCTTCTTGAATCTATAAAAAGTCATATATTTGGAAAAAAGGTGTAAGTTTTTATAGTGGTAATCCTAAAAGTGAAAAATTAGTTAGTTTGGTTCATTTTAATGTATGTGTGATACTTCCCAAATCAAGTGGCTATGGAGGCTATCATTTTTCCACCTTATAGAGGGTGAATCTTCAAATCTTTCCTTTTACCTTCCCTTGATAAGATATAAGAGTGTACATTGATAGTTATGGAAATTTGTGGTAGGTTGATGGCTATTTAGTGCAAGATGTGGAATGCTTCAATTTTGAATATGCTAGATGCACTGGGATTCTGTGATGATGGCCTTAGCATTAGTAATTTGAAAGGTGGGAACATCTTCAATTTATTATGTAAATGGAAGATGATGAATGTGGGTGGCATGGGTGTTTTTAAGAGGAGGTGCTCTAATGACTAGATAACATGTGCTAGCTATCAGAACCTAGGCCCTCTATGACCCACTTTGGATAGCCAAAATTGGTAGTGTCTATACCTCTTTCTCTAGTATTATTTAACTTTTACTCACTTTTTATATGAATGCACTCTAGTTTAACCTAGCTAGTTTTCATTTTTCTATTTGTTTTCTTGGTATCCCCCCTACAACTAACTATTAAGAGATACAGAACTAATAGGTTGATGGAGGTTGGAAGGTTTCTTCTTTCTTCTAAGTGTTGATTGATGATTTTTGGGGTGTGACGGGGACTCAACTTCCTCCTTTACCTCCCTTGTTTTTAGCTTGTGTGCCCACTGTCATGTCTGAAGAGAATGTTGGTCATGAAGAAAAAAATAGGAAAGGAGAACATCCCTAAAATGAAAATTGGCTATGAAGAGAAGCATACTAATTGTGTTGCACATTGACTTGAGTGTGAGTGTAGCCATGGTATTTATAGTTGGGAAACCCAATCCATAGACGTAGATAAACTATGGGATTCTTCTAGGGGGGTAAGTTGAGTGTGTAGTATAAAAGTGTAGTGAAAAACATCTCTTCATGATTCACCTATTGAAGATGTCTATCTAGAGCATACTATTGACTTTGTGGTATAATATACCCATTTTATGGGAGCTTTTACCATGGAACTTTTCCATTAGGGATTTTGACCCATTTTAAGCAACACAAATTGTTGAAATTTCAAATAAGTTGATGAAGGCAGAACATTACTTATTACACCTCATAACCAAGTGTAATACTGGTACTGCATATAAGTACTATTCAACTTGAGTAGACAAACTCAAAACATTGCTTGTTAGAAGTGACATCCAAAGTTAGAGAATGGGATTGCCTATACATAATAAGTAGTCTAGCCATATACCTTAAATGGTTGAAGAACAACCATAGGATTGGGGTACATATGCAAGCAAGGACACTTGTGACAATAGGGTTGCCAAGAATTCAAATCTTAGGGTTGGAAGTAAGCTAAGTAAAAACCTTTTAATCCACATTTATAAAATGCAACTAACGTAATAAATTTAATCACAAGTTTCCATTAAACACAAAAAATATATTTTTTATATAATCTTGTACACACTTAATATTTGTAATAAAAAAATTCTAATATACACAAGCCTATCTCCACAATGAAACTTGGTTTGAGCAAATGTTTTGGCACATGGTTCCGGTAAAAGTACATGGTTTTAACACATTATTTTGGTAAATGGTTTGTATATGGTTTTGTAAGTAATAGATTGATGCAAGCATTCACCTTGAGATTTTGAAATTAAGAATTTTGACCATTTTTCTTTAACAAATTTCTAGGTAAAAAATCGATTAACCATAATATTACTAGTGGGAAATCTATATGTAATAATAAATACATGGTTTTAACACATGGTTTGGATAAAAGTACACCATATTAGCATAATAAATAGTTTTAAGATATGATTGGGATAAAAGTACACTACATTAGTACCTTATTTTAGTAAAATATTATTTATTAAA
>APFE031246940.1:0-11450 GCA_000404065.3 Pinus taeda | reverse complement strand
TCCCTTACTGAAGACTACATCATAGCCTCTGTCTTCCAGCATCACGATTGACACCAAGTTTCTCTTCAGTCCTGGTACATACTTGACATCGGTCAAGGTAAGGAGAGCTCCATGCTCCCTCTGAAAAATAACCGTGCCTACACCTGAGACACTATAATTCTCATCATTACCCATCCCTATGAGTATCTGGAGATCTTTCTCCTCCAAAGTACTGAACAAACTTTTGCCATCGGTCATGTGGAAAGAAGCTCGACTGTTAAGAAACCAACCACTTCCCACCATGGATGAAACCATGCATGCAAAGAGTGTGAAGTCCAACTCAAACTGTAAAGCAAGTGAGGATGCCTCACCTTCAGATCCTTCACTGGATCCCTTCTTGGACTTCTTCTTTGGGCAATTAGTAGCATAATGGCCCAACTCATGACAACGAAAGCATCTCACCTTCGACTTGTCAACTTTCTTCCCATCATTGGAAGAACTAGATTCGGAAAGAGAAACCTTCCCCTTCCCCTTCCCCTTCCTTGCCTTACTCACTAAGGCATAGTTCTCCTCAGCATGCATAGATGAAGAACTGTCTCTGGTGCACCGTCTAATCTCCTCTTGCACAAGATCCGACCAATGTCTCTCCCATCCTGGAAATTTCTCCCTTACATTCACTGAGTCCTGGTAGCTATGCCAACTCTTAGGAAGGCCAAGGAGTGCTAGACTCACCATATCCTCATCCTCAATAGTTACCCCCACACTTCCCAGCTCATCCTGACATTGGGTGAACTTCGTGAGATACTGGGGCATACTATCTCCATTCTCACACCTAATGTTTTTGAGTTTATCCTTGAGCGCCAACTTCCTCTAGTAGCTCTTGCTTTGGAATAATTCTGTCAACATTGTCCACTTCAAATATGGAGAATCCTTTCCATGGAGGCTGGACACAATGTGATCCCTCACACCCTCCAACAGAATCCTTCAACACTTTGTTGTCTTCTTTTGCCAATCCCCGACTTGAGCAGCATCAGTAGGTTTTGGGACATCCGCATCTATGAACTTCTTCAACCCATTATCATCCAACACCGCCTCCATCTTGTCTTTCCATGCAATATAATTCGAGCTGCCCTCAAGGGCATACTCCAATCGCAATCCGTTGAGAGACATTTCAACTTTGACACCAAGAAAACACTGCTACAAATTCGAATTCCACCAGCTCAAAAAACTCAACCGCTTCTGATCTAAAATTCATGAGAACAAAGTATTTCTCGTACAGAGATCTACTGTATGGGCATTCACCAGATATCTCACCTTCCAAAAGAAGAATGAATCCAGAGGCTACCTGGCCTGATTACAGACTCTGCTTGAAGAAATAGAATGTAAACACTTACTGAATAGTAGATCTGATGATCAATAGCTCCGATACCATGTAGAAATTTTAAATAATATGACACTTATTCACAAATATTATCCCGATTATACACTATTGTGGAATACATGCACAATACATAATCTCCTCTACGTTGATAATCAATTTAGCAGCATCAAAAAAAATGAAACATCAATAGCGTGCACACATTAAAACAATATGTAACTTTGGGAAAGCTTATAGCTAAAAACCCCACACTATCTATATATTAATGATTGAGATCATGTAACATTACATAGTACAATACTCCTCACAAGTATCCAACACTATCTCCACCTGTTACACACAATACATCTCAGATCTGATCTCCAAATCTCCTCTGCTGCTTGCATGCCTCCACTGCACAATCCTGCAAGAGAATGAATGAGAATGGCTGATCCAAACTCCTATTTACCTTGTGAAAATCACCCACACTGTAAATCACGTGAGCAAAATCTATATCGCACTTGGTATTGGCCCACACTACGCAGAGATCATTGGCATAACTCAATCCCATGCATGTGCACAATCTCATGCCCAACTAATAGCAATCTCAACCTCTAACACCTGTCTCCACTGAACTGTACATGCACTAAGTTAACTAATGTATTTTTCAGTTGCATTATGAGTTAATAATTAGTGAATTAATTAATAACTAATTCACACAACTCATCACTTAGTCTATTGATCAGTTAGACTAAATACAACTAGTTCAACTAAGTCAAACTGAACACAACTCCATTAACTGCTCATCCAACTCCACAGAACTCAACCACATGAGTTCTGACTGATGTCATGCATGCAATAGCTCAACTGACTCATAAAGAAAGTGTATTTCCTTCTGACAGCTACATGTGCCACATCTGTAGCTCAAAATGAAGTGCTCCAAGAGGATAAGATAAAGGTTATAGTCTAAATATTATTATGAGACAATAATATTTGACTTTTCTATTTTTGACTAGCAGTCTAAAAATAGACTATGATCGCTCTTGTTGTGATCCAAAAATAGACTTTGCACCATAATTTTCCTACGGTCCAACTTAGTGAAGGCGACACCTTTCCACTAAGTTCCATCGTCTTGTTGCATTCTCAACAAGAATTTCTTGTTGCACACTTTTCAACAAACCAAGGATTAAAATAGGCCATGGAGGAGGCCTGTAGTAGCATACCAGAGTTAGTTGTGCCGATGGCACTCCCCACCACGGATAAAATTCAACACTTAGCAGCTACAGTCCAAAAAACCCAGGAGGAGGCTGTGAAGGTTCAGTTGGAGCTAAACTTGTAGATCGCGAAGCTAAGATTGAAGGCGCAACCCTCTACACCCCCGAAAGTTAGAGAGCAGTGCCACCACGCCATTCAATTGGGGATGGAAGTAATAGAGCGCGCTATACAGGACTGCACGGGATTGTTGGATCAGTCTCTCGTTATGCTCACGTCACTGCAGGAAGACGAAATGCTACAGTAGTTAGAGACAAAAGTGCAGGAGTTGCAATAGGCCTATGACAATGTCTGGGGGACCACACAGGTAGTCGCCCTCACTCAGCGATTGGCCAAGATGATAGAGGCTCAGGCTCTGAAGGAACAAGTGGATGTTGCACGCTAGAAAGAAGCAAGGCTTAAAGCACACATCTAGCCTTCGCTCGAGGAAGCGTTCAAGGTCACTGCCACGATTGAGGGGAAGCTAGCCCAGATGTAGGATACATATGTACTAAGGTAAGAGGGTGACTCTGAAAACAATGCATTAGAAAGCCACCCACAATTGATACAACGGACAGTGGAGGAATGTGTGGTAGACGTCAACAAAGCACAAAAGTTTCTGAATGGCCTCCAAGTGAAGATCACTGCACCAGCCAAGTGACTCGAGACGAGTCATGATGATTGTGTTGGGGGCCTATTGGGCAGCGGATCCCCCCCATAGCGGATTTTTGGGGCTTGTAGCCTGAAGTTTTGGGCCAATGTAATGTAAATACTCCACAAAATACGGGTGCAGAGCGCGAGAGTCTAGATAGTCTGCCCTAAAATATTGTAATTTAATATAGAATTTGTCAGCCTACCCATGGTCTGCGGACCATGGGAATGTATAAAAAGAGTGATGCTCTAAGGATAGAGGAGGAGTTTTTTTTAGTCTTAATCTTAAGTATTATGGGTTTTTGAATGAGAAATTTTCTCTGAGTCTGTAAGTCCAAGTCGTGGTAGGTAGTAGTAAGAAGAGGCTCTACAGTTATGTGCACGAAGGCCTAGTAGAGTCCGCAGCTATGTGTGCCGACCCTTGCAGCTGATTGTGCAGGGCAGAGTGGGATTGTAACGGAACATAAGTTTAATAAAAGATACGTGGATTCTAAAATATTGTGTATCTACTCGTAGATCCATGTGTTTATGCTTCTGTTATATTTTTATGCATCTCTTTATAGTTAATATTTGTGCGCACTTGTTATGAATGTTGAATGATTGATAAATACTCCTAGATCCACAAAAGTAAGTCAAATCTATAATAATAACATAATAAGGGTAAAATATCTAGCTAGCGCCTCTTCACACTCGGTACAGAGCTATGCAAAGATCAGACAGTTGCGCGGAACAGGGCAAGCGCACAAGATCAGTGTGTGAACTTCCTAATCCTCATCAAGACATCCCTAAGGTGTGGAAACCTAGTTGCAGCACCCTCCCCTACTACCTCGGGTGAGACCTCAAGCCGCACTCCACGAACTATTGCTAAAAGGGCCGATATTTTGGGATTTGTTTGGCTAAATCACTTCTGAACCTAGGTCAGGCTCCTATAAGCCAAGACCCATCCACTAGTATTTCCGATTAGAAAGTTTTCAAAGCCAGAAAATAATTATTCAACCACATAGCACAAAGGACTAGAGATGATGTATGCACTCTAGAAATTCAGGCACTATTTTTTGGGTGTGTACTTCAAGATGTACACAAACCATTCTTCTTTGAAGTACCTAGTCAAAAAGCCTATGTTGGGGGGGGGGGATCTGTAAATGGTTGCTACTCTTCAAAGAATATGAATTTGAAGTAATTTTGAAGCCGGGGTGAGTAAATACAGGACCAGATCACCTCTCATGGATTGAGAATGGTGACGAACCTACAAATTTGGAGGAAGGATTACCTTATGCACAACTTTTTGTTGTGCGTGTCACAAATGACAATTTCATAGACTTAATCCAATTCTTGTTTGTAGGTACATCTCCTGAAGGGTATACGACACAAAAATATAAATAATTAGTGGTTTGGGCTGTAGACGTTTCCTTTATCGTGGGGAACTTATATAAAATTGGATTCGGTGAAATATTGCATAGGTATGTCTTGGATTATGAAAGACAAAGTATCCTCATTGAAGCGCATGGAGGGGTTGTAGGAGGACATTATGCGAGAAGAGAAATTGCATATAAGATCCTACGCGTAGGACTATGGTGGCCAACTGTGCATAAGGATTCCAAGGATTACTATAGGGCATGTGATGTCTGTTAGAGAATGGGGAGGCCATTGCGAAGAGATGAATTTCCTTAGAACCTGCAACTGCCATCACAGGCGTTTGATAAGTGGGCAATAGACTTTGTGGGACCAATTCAGCTACTGGGAAAGAATACCGGAGCCGAATATATCATTACAGTAATTGAATATTTAACTAGGTGGGCTAAGGAGAAACTTGTAAAATATTGTAGCGTAACAACAGATGAAAAGTTCATTTTTGAATCAATCATGTCTCGGTTTAGCTACCCTAAGATCTTGATGAGCGATAGGGGTTCACACTTCTTGAACGAGACAATTGCGGCTTTGCTCGAAGAGTTCCAGATGTATCATTAGAAGAGTATGTTGTATCATCCTCAAGTGAACGATACAGTGGAAGAATTTAACAAAATCTTGAAGAATGCATTAACAAAGATTTGCAATGCGAAGCGTAATGATTTGGATGTGTGCATACCAATTGTCCTATGGCCCTATAGAACTACCTGGAAAAAGTTAACTGGAAAAATTCCATTCAGATTGGTTTATGGACAAGAAACTATAATTCCAATGGAGTACATCATGCCTAGTTTGTGGATTGCTGCAGTCACAGACATGGCCAATCGAGATACCATGGAAGAATGCCTTGTGCAGCTACTTGAGTTGGAGGGAGATCACTTCTTGGTAGGTTTTCATCAACAGGTGCAGAAGGATTGCAAAAAGGCATGGCATTATTGCCATAGTAAACAACGCACCTTTAGGAATGAAGATTTGGTATTAGCATATGACAGTAAGTTCACAGAGTTTTCGGGAAAGTTCCAAATGCATTGGCTAGGGCCATATATTGTTAAGGAGATCATGGATGGAGGCACAGTTTAGCTTTCGAAGTTGAATGGGGAACCGTTTCTAGGAAAGGTCAATGGGAGATGGTTAAAGTTGTACAAGGGTGATCCCTCCCTTGCATAATGACTATATGGATGTAGGATAGTCTTAGTACTCTAGGAAGTTGCAAGGGAGTGCGGGACTATAAACTACTCTGCTAGAAGGAGTTGTGCAAAGGGAAGGCATAGAGGAGAGTTGCACTAAAGTTGTTGTGCTAGCATGGAGGGTCCCACACAGCCTAGACAAAAAGTGACTGATGGAAGCACTATATTTGATTAGATGGTGGTTTTTCCATTAATGGGAGTGGGGGCGAGCATTGAAGATGCATATATTTAGAAATTTGCCGCCAAAAATGCATTAACAATAGGAATTTGGAGGGAACTAATGGACTTGAATTCAAATTGAGCTATAAATATGGCATGCTGATCCACATTCCAACACTTTGCTTCCTGAGAATTTTCCTTGAGTTTTTACGCTTTAGTTTGTGCCAAGAGAAGTGTTGTATGTCTGACGAGGATTGGGAAAGAATTAAAGAGAATATTTCACATCTGGGATTCACAAATTTAACTGACTCATAGCGCGAGATATTCATTCGGATAATGGTTGCAACTCGACCTGAGCTAGAGCCAACTCAACCTGTACCTATAGGGTTTCCTACTACAGTGCCTAGGTCACTAAGGCCTAAGCCATCTTCTCCCATGGCTGGAGATAAGAAGTAGAAGAAGCCTTAGAAAGCACCAGTGCGGCAATCATGCACAAAAATACGACAGAGATCTGACAAAAAGGAAATATGGATCAATCCAGGCAGCCAACAAAGCCCCTAGACTTAGATGAGGGATAACTAATGGGGGTGTTGAGGAGATCGATGTAGGGGAGGTTGTGCCGATAACTCAGCTACCGTCGTATATCCCACCAAGAAAATCCATGGCTAAAGTGCCTAAAGACCTGGATTCAACGAAGTTCATGGTCTCCACACCTTTGTTGCCGGAGAATGTGTTGTTTGAGGGAAATTTTTTGGCTCAGGTACCATACTCACAAATGGAGGATTGGGACCTGGAGGACCACGTGAAGTTCCGAAAGTTGGAGCCTAGAAATTACCTGAAGAAGGTCTATTATGAATAATCAAAGGTCACTCGGCTTGAGCTGATGAAATGGGTGGCCGAAGTTGGGTGTGCGGGGCTACTAAACATGTTGTGGGTGCCGCATTTTAGCTATAGCATTGTAAACATAGTCTATTTGCATCAACTTTTCATAGTGGTGCACAATGGGTGCCTCTGGCTGGGAGGGCCCATCCCGATCACTGATATGATAATCCACAGAATAACTTTGTTTCCTTACCAAGGAGTGGACCCTATAGAGGCTTTTGTGGGAAAGTCGTGGGAGAAGAAATTGGCAAGTAAAATGAAGAGCGACTTCAATCTAACGAAGAAGTTGTTATCCTCCACAATATCCCAAGGCTGAGAAGGGAGATTGAAGGAGGTAATCTCAAACCAAGCTTTCAGTTTGGTAGCTAGCGCTACCAAACTAGAGAGGGCTCTCTTTATGAAATCGTAGCCAAACGTTGACTGGAATGTAAAAGGATGTTAGGCTAGGTATGTTAGGCTCAGGTAAGTTTTGAGTTTTTAGGGTTTTGATGCTAGATTAGGGATGAAAACTAGGTAGCTAGGTCAAAGTATCAAAGAGTTACAGTAGCAAATATATAGAGGAGAAATGTAGCAATACTTTTGTGATAGCTTTAGGGTTTTGTCGGTGTAGTGTAGAGTTTGAATGAGTAAAAGGTTTTAATGAGCATGTGCACCATGAATTCATTAAGTAATAAGGAAAATTACACAAAATGATATTCCCATAAAAAATCTTTTATGAAAATAATTCTGCTTATAACCTTTAAGGAAAATCACTGAAGAAATAAGACATGGAAAGGAGATATGCATATCATTCATATCAAACTATAACAGAGAAAATACATCATCACAAACTCACTGCACATGATATGGTGTAGGAATATCCTCTCTGTGGACAAAGACTATCCCTCTAGCCCAAGAGAGTGGGTCTAGCCATAGACAAGAAAATCTAATGTAAATTTCCTTAGATTAGAAATGGATAAGAGGGCCTACCTCTTATAACACTAATCCACTTGATGGTGATCTTGCTTGCTTCCTCCAGCTTCATTTCATTCCTTTCATTCACTTACCTCAAAAAAACATATAAGAAACAACGTCAAATGAGATAACGTAAAAATGAATCCAATCTACTTAAAAGATCAAGGAGTTCTATGCTATCAAATGTAATATTACATATGGTATAGGAAATAAACCATTAGTTGTATTAAAATAAACTTCAGAGAGAAATATAACTGAAGCCTTGACATTGGAGATCTCCTTTGTGGTATCCAAGTCCTACTAAATGCCTTTTCAACACTCTTTTCCTCCTACAGCTTGACATGAAATGGCTTCCAAGATCTAAATCTCTCTCCTCATGTTTTAGCTACCAAAAAGTAATCTTTTGTCATCTAAGATTAATCTTCTTCTATTAAAAGCTAAAGATTTCAGAATTTTGCAGTTGGTTCTATCTCTCCACCACTTTCACTATGTGTTGTATTGTAACCAAAAAGGGTAAGAGGAAGTGGTTTATATAGGGAGAGGAGGATAAGAATGAGATCCACTCAAGGGGGAAGAAGGTCTTATCTTTTTTGGGAACGTCCACTTTTAACGGGGAAAGAACCTTATATGGAGTTCTCGGCCCCTATCCAACCAAGCAAACATCTAGCACATCACCACTAGAAGTTTCTAGATGTGAAACTCTATTTCCTTTTATAAAAAAAAAGTCCAGAAGTAGACCAGCGTGGGTATTAGGCTAAAAGAAGCACTAATCGGCGTGGGTGATAGTGTAAATCTATGCCATCGACTTGGATGAGACAGTGGGAAAGAGTGCTGATCTTAAAAATTCGGTTTTAAGAAGGATTCCATGTAACAAGTAAAATTAGTCCACAAGGAAGACAATTATTTAAAAAGAAGGGTGAAGGAGGCAATTGAAATTGAGAAATCCTCCAATAACATGAATAAGGATGACGGCCTTAAATTAAGCAGCACCTAGAAACCCTTATTAAATAGAATGAAAAAACATTAATTAATCCATTCATAACAAGTATCTCATTTATATAACATATCATATAATTAAACAATAAAATAAAAAAAATAATAATAATATCTTTATAATTAATAATATTTAATAATTATATAAACATAATAAAAAAAATAATAATAATATAATAATAATTAATAAGAATTATCATAATAAACTGAATAGATAAATAACTATAATATGAATAGTTTAAATTGTACTATAACCAAAGAAATAACAAGGAAAATAAATAATGATATTAATGAATTCAACAGATAATAAATATAAATCATATTAAATTCAATAAAAATAAAAATAATAATAATTATTAAGATAAATATTAACAATAAACAATAATATCTATAATATATAAAACAAAAAATAAAGATATATATAATAAAATATATAATAAAAAATAATTAATTAAATTAATAAATAACAGAATTAATAAATAAATAATCAACTAGAATAAATATAATATCCAAATAAATAAATTAACAACATAAAAAATAATATATAACAAACAAATTTGTTCTTGATATCAAGCATTAAAACCTATAATTTTAAATCATAATAATTAATTATTAAAAAAATAAAAATAAAATAAATAAATAAAAATTAATTAATTAATTAATAATTATAAATCAAGCCGACATTATAACACAAATAGATATCAAATTTCTTTTTAAAACAACTATTTATAGCTCCATTATTTTCACGACTCTCTTGTCAAAATACTGATCTCATTGTCCTGATGATGGACTCACCTAGCTAGTCCGAAACGTTGGTTTCATAAAAGGTTCACAGGTTTTCCACTAACATAACATTCCTTGGAAATGTTCTGAAGGGAGTGGGGACTACTTTCTTCAAACTTCAAGGGATGCAAGAGCATAGGTTTCATGGTGAAAGTATAACACAATAGTCACCACTAGACTTCTCTGGGATCAAGAACGTTGAGTGACACGAGAGTGACAAATTATTGTGTAATAGATGCCCCTAAAGCATGAAGTCAGAGATAAGAGCGATGGCTGAAATGCTTTAAGATGGAGTGAGGACTTGGAATACCAACATCATAAGACCTGTAACTCAAACATACATGTACATATGTGAAATCTCATAGTCATGCCTGATAAACATAAGAGGCATATAACAATACATGAATCCATGGTATAGGTACAACTATCCATCGAGAAAGGATCATGTGCATGGATCCTCGGCATGGATGCAACCATCCAAATGAAGGGATCATATGAAATAGATCCATGGCATAGGCATAACCATCCACATAGGGAGGATCAAAATGAAAATACCCATGGTATGGTCGCACCCAATCGACTGAGCAGGATCAAAATGATACCCACGGCATGGTCACAACCATCCTTCTAAAGAATCATGTATATAATAATGAATGACTCATCACTCCTCGAAACCTGGGCTTTTGTGATCTAAGCCTAGGGTCTTGCGCTCCAACACGACTCGATCAAAGTACAAATTTTAATATGTGAATAGACATGGTGAAGTCAAACATGTTAGAAAATCACTTGATTACGAGCCAATGATATGAACCGTTAACAAGCGTGAGAGAAACCACCCATAATATCAATGGGTCTTAAGGTACTATCAGTACAATTCACGAAGTGTGAATAAGGAACTAAAGTTGAACACCTGTGAAATCACTCGATCGAGGGCCAATTATGAGAACCTGTCATTGAGTGTGAATAACTTGCCAATGAGGCATGCAAGCTCTAAGGTACTAGAAAGGAGTTTCTAAATCAACTTCCTAGATAATGAGCTAAAGTCGATAGGAAGCAATTCGTCGAAGGAAGGTCATAATGGATCCTTCATCATCGGCATGAAATGGGAAACACAATGAATGAGAGTAATCCAAGAATGTGACAGATGATCAAAGAATGTACAGGCAAGAAGACTTATCTTGAACATGTGGATGACATGACTTCGAAATTTGGTAGCATTTTACATCATATGATCAAAGGTGATGGTGACATGCCAGAGATCAAATGACAGGTTTAAATGGATAACCCAAAACTAGGAAGGAAAGTGACAAAGTGAGGATGTCCGAAAACCTGACACGAACAACAAATGTGTGTCAATGTTCAAGAGAGGCATGCTGCCTCAAGTGAAGAATACAACTGATGAATACTTCCAATTTTCCCCCACCATTTCTCGTGAGTATCCCGATTATTATTGAAAAACAAGCTTGAAAGGGATACGATATGCTTGTAATATAATCCCATCCTTTGGATGGCTCCTACTTAGTAAATTTTAACGAGCCCTAGGAAGGATAAGCTCGGTCGCATCATAATGACAAGTCCTATATTGTTTAATTGTTTAATGAGTCTAAAAAAGGTGAAACTCGGAATATTTTTCATGTTTAGAGAGTTTGAAAAAGACATGGAAAAGAAAACTCCAAGGGTCCCTTTTCGTAAAATTGTCTCTCCAACCTGAAAAGGTAGAAAACAATATTTAAGAGAACCTCCTAGTCATGTTTGACTAAGGTATACCTTTTGTTGGGTGTGGAGCATGATTATTTAGAGGTCTTTGTTTCAGCCGGATGTATACCCCAGGAAGTTTGTACACCCCT
>APFE031246936.1:0-19577 GCA_000404065.3 Pinus taeda | reverse complement strand
GGCTAGGTAGGCTTGGCTAGGATAGGTGGGCTTGGCTAGGCTACATTAGGCTAAGTAGAGTAGGCTAGGATAGGCTAGTGCAGGTTAGGTAGGCTTCGCTAGGCTAGGTGGGCTTCGCTACGCTAGGGTATGGTAGCATAGCCTACGTAGGTTAGGGTAGGCTAGCTTAGCATAGGCTAGGTTGGGTAAGATAGGGCAGGTTAGGCTATGCTAGGGTAGGGTAGGCTAGGCTAGGGTAGAGTAAGCTAGGCTTGGCTAAGTAAGTTAGGGTAGGCTAGTGTAGGCTAGGGTAGGGTAGGTAGGCTACAATAGGCTAGGGTAGGTAGGTTGGGCTAGGGTAGGCTAGGCTAGTGTAGTCTATGTAGGGTACGGTAGGGTAGTGTAGGACAAGGTATGGTAGGCCAGGCTAGGCTAGGATAGGTTACGCTAGGCTAGGCTATGGTAAGGTAGGATAGGCTAGGGTATGCTAGTTACGATAAGCTTGGGTAGGTTAGGATAGGCGAGGCTACGCTAGGCTTAGGTAGGTTAGGATAGAGTAGGCTAGGCTAGGGTAGAATAGGCTAACATAGGCTAGGGTAGGCAAGGGTAGGCTAGGATAAGCTAGCGTAGGTTAGGCTAGGGTAGGTTAGGCTAGGGTAGGCTAGGTTATGGTAGTCTAGGCTAGGCTAGGATGGGATAGGCTTGTCTTAGGTAGGCTAGGCTAGGCTTAGGATAAGGTATGCTAGGGTAGGTTGGGTTATGCTAGGGTAGGCTAGGTCGGCTAGCCTAAAATAGGTTATGCTATGCTAGGTAGGGTAGGGTAGGCTAGTGTAGGCTAGGTAGGGTAGGGTAGGGTAGGGTAGGCCATGGTAGGTTAGGCTAGGGTAGGCTAGGGTAGGCTAAACTAGACTCCGATAGTGTAGGTTAGCATAGCATAGGGTACGTTGGCTAGGTTAAGCTTGGGTAGGGTAGGATAGGCAAGGCTAGGCTAGGTTTATGTAGGTTATGCTATGCTAGGATAGGTTAGGCTAGGCTAGGCTAAGCTAAGCTAAGCTAGGTTATGGTAGGATAGGTTAGACAAGGGTAGGGTAGGCTAAGCTAGGGTAGGTAGGCTTGGCTGGGCTAGGTGGACTTGGCTAGGCTAGGGTATGGTAGCGTAGGCTAGGTAGGTTAGGGTAGGCTAGCTTAGGCTAGGCTAGGTTAGGTAAGATAGGGCAGGTTAGGCTATGCTAGGGTAGGGTAGGCAAGGCTAGGGTAGAGTAAGCTAGGCTTGGCTAGACTAGGCTAGGCTACACTAGGCTCAGCTAGGTAAGTTAGGGTAGGCTATCGTAGGCTAGGGTAGGCTAGGCTATTGTAGTCTATGTAGGGTACGGTAGAATAGGGTAGGACAAGGTATGGTAGGCTAGGCTAAGCTAGGATAGGCTAGGCTATGCTAGGCTATTGTAAGGTAGGATAGGCTAGGGTATGTTAGTTAGGATAAGATTGGGTAGGTTAGGATAGGTGAGGCTATGCTAGGCTTAGGTAGGTTAGTATAGAGTAGGCTAGGATATATTAGGCTAGGTTAGGGTAGAATAGGCTAGGCTAGGGTAGAGTATGCTAGGCTACGGTAGAATAGGCTAACGTAGGCTAGGGTAGGCAAGGGTAAGCTAGGCTAAGCTAGCATAGGTTAGGCTAGGCTAGGCTAGGTTATGTTAGGCTAGGCTAGGCTAAGATGGGATAGGCTTGGCTTATGTAGGCTAGGCTAGGCTTAGGATAGGGTATGCTACGGTAGGTTAGGTTATGCTAGGGTAGGGTAGGCAGGCTAGCCTAGGATAGGTTATGCTATGTTAGGTAGGGTAGGCTAGGCTAGTGTAGGCTAGGTAGGCTAGGGTAGGGTAGGGTAGGCCATGGTAGGTTAGGCTAGGGTAGGCCACACTAGATCTTGATAGTGTAGGGTAGCGTAGCATAGGGTATGCTAGCTAGGTTAAGCTTGGGTAGGGTAGGATAGGCAAGGCTAGGGTAGGTTTGTAGGTTATGATATGCTAGGATAGGTTAGGCTAGGCTAGGCCAAGCTAAGCTAAGCTAGGTTATGGCAGGATAGGTTAGACAAGGGTAGGGTAGGGTAGAGTAGGGTAGGCTAAGCAAGGCTAGGATAGACCAGGGTAGTGTAGACTCGGCTAGGCTAAGCTAGGGTAGGATAGAGCAGGGTATTGTAGGAAAGGATAGGCTAAGGTAGGGTAGGTAGGCTAGGCCAAACTAAGTTAGGGTAAGCTAGGCTAGTGTAGGATAGGGTAGTCTAGGGTATGGTAGGCTAGTTTAGCATAGACTAGGCTAGGGTAGCATAGGCTAGGTTAGGTTAGGCTAGGCTAGGCTAGGCTAAGGTAGCGTAGGCTAGGGGAGGATGGGATAGGCTTGGCTTAGGCAGGCTAGGCTAGGCTTAGGATAGGGTAGGCTAGGGTAGGCTAGGCTGGGCTAAGTTATGCTACGTAGGCTAGGTCAGCTACGGTAAGCTAGGTAGGATAGGTAGGTTAGGTAAGATAGGCTAGGTAGGCTAGGGTTGGGTAGGGTGGGTCAGGGTAGGTTAAGGTAGGGTAGGTTAGGGTAGGGTAGGCAAGGCTCGACTGTGGTAGTGTAGGTTAGCATAATGTAGGGTAGGCTAGCTAGGCTAAGCTTGGAGAGGGTAGTATAGGTTAGTGTAGGCTAGGGTAGTCTAGGGTAGGGTAGGCTAGGTTAGAGTAGGGTAGGCTAAGCTAGGGAAGGGTAATCTAGGGTAGGGTAGGTTAGGGTAGGGTAAGCAAGGCTAGTTTAGTGTATGGTAGGCTAGGGTCGGGTAGGCTAGGCAAGGATAGGTAGGTCCGACTATGTTATGGTATGGTAGGTTAGGATAGGGTAGGGTATGGCTAGGGTAGGCTAGGGTGTGGTAGGTTAGGCTAGGGTAGTGTAGTCTAGGCTAGGCTAGGCTAGGCTAGGCTAGTGTAGGCTAGGATATGCTAGGGTAGGCTAGGCTTAGGCAGGGAAGGCTAGGAGAGGTAATCTGAAATGTTTAAACTTGAAGATTTTTAACAATTTGTATTTTAGGCTAGGCTAGGCTTGGCTAGGATAGGCTAGGGTAAGCTAGTCTGGGGTAGGCTAGGGTAAGCTAGTCTGGGGTAGGCTAGGGTAGGCTACCTTAGGCAAGCCTACGATAGGCTACCCTAGCTTAGGCTAGGCTAGGCTAGGTTAGGATAGGGTAGAGAAGGCCAACCTAGTTTAGGCTAGCCTAGCCTAGGCTAGGCTAGGTTAGCACAGGGTAGGGAAGGCCAAGCTAGTTTAGGCTTAGCCTAGCCTAAGCTAATCTTAGAATAGGGTAGGCTAATCTAGTTGAGGCCATGGTAGACTAGGCTAGTTTAAGTGAGGCTAGGCTAAGCCAGGCTATGTTGGGTTACACTCAACTAGTTTAGGATAGATTAGACATGTGTTAGGCTATGTTAAATAATCTAGTTTAGGATAGGTTAGGCTACGCTAGTTCAGGATAAGCTAGTTAAGGTAAAGCTAGGCTAGGAAAAGTTATTTTAGTCTAGGATAGGCTAGGCTATGCTAGATTAGGCCAGACTAGATCATCGCAGTGGCTAGGCTAGATTGGGGTAGGCCAGATTAGCCTAGATTAGATTAGATTAGGCTACGGTAGGCTAGGCTAAGTTAGGTTAGGCTAGGCTAGATTAGGATAGGCTAAGCTAGGAGAGGCTAGATTAGGATAGGTTGGATTAAGCTAGATTAGGTTAAGCTATGCAACACTAGTATAGGCTAGGCTAGTATAGTGTATGCTAGATTAGGCTGGGCTGGGCTAGGCTATGCTGATTGTACGAATGATGCCCTAAATCCTCGTATAAGGGAGATGTGTAGGTATTATGATGGTTTATGACTTTGTCTGAAACATATTTTAGTCTAGCCTTTAGCTACATATGTGATGATTTCACTCCATGAATTGTAACACTAATATGTACAATTTCATATTCATATAGCTATGGATAGAAAGAAGATATACCATCATTGAAAACTTAGAAGATCATTGTTGAGATATAGAGAGGTTATTAAAAATTATTTGGTGTGCTAGTAACATATTAATTGGTGCTTTCATGTCTACTAATATGCTTGATTCCACCAGGAATAATGAAAAACACAATTTTATGAGTCTAGGAAACTATAGATCTTTGAACTCAGTGGCCACTAATTATGTGTTGTCACAATATATCCACCTGCTAGCAACAGAAGTTGTAAAGGGAGAGTATATACCAATCATATATCTATCTATATTAGATAAAAATGTTGAGGGATGCCTAGAGAGGAAAACATGCATCTTAATCTAGATTGTGCAATGTAGGGATTATTTGAGGTAAATAAAAGTTAATTGCTATTATGTTGTTTTGAGCAAGCCATAAATCTAGTGCAGTCAAAATATCAACATAAAAGTTAAATTGTGACACTCTGTTTAAAGGATGAATTTTGTGTTGAAATATATTTAGATTACTACAAAATAAATAATACCAAAAGAAACCTTTTATTTTATGCCTCTTCTCTGAAACAATTAACTTACATTTTCAAAGTTTTTATGAATTTTAGGTAAATAAAATATCTTATTAATTTTTTAAGTTGTTAATTGAACTACAATTTTGATCATTTAGTCCAATACAAAAGTCATGAATATTGAAGGAATTGTAATTTTAAAATAATAAAATTTATAAATTTATAAAGGCTACAGAAAACTAATCAATATTATCTAAAATTTTGTATTAGTTTTTGCATTTTGTTCACCATTTAATGTCTTGGACAAAGAAAATATGACGACCATTACATTCTATGTATCGGGATTATTGATATTATTTATATGTGTTTATGTGATTTACAATTATATTCAACACCTTTAACATTATCATAGATATATAAATTAATTTTAAATGTTAGGATCATCAATTCATTCTTCATAAACATCCATACTTTCGTTATAATGCAACTTCTATAAAAACTATCCTAGATCCATCTTAAATTCAAACCTATTAAGTAGATAGAGTGATAAGGTCTTTCAAGTTGCAAACCTTTCTTTGAGTTTTGCGTCAAAAAAAGAGGTTTTCATGTTGAAATATTTGATCCCTCTTAGTGCTTGATAGATCTAAAGTAAAGATAGATCTTTGTTGGTTCACCTCAACAATAAATTACCTTGTGTTATCTACAAATTTAAGGTGGAAATAAAGCACAACAAAACTGTTCAAAAAAACAAATTCAAAAACCAATTTTACATTTCAACAACGAAATCTCTTTCACTCTCTGTAACTCATTGTATCTTCCCGGTCTATACTCGATAGTCATGTCAAATTCTTCCAAGAAGTACTACCAACAAGCTTGCTTCTCAGAAAGCTTAGGTTGTGATGCAAAATAACTTGCCGCAACGTTGTCAATCATACGAACAAATGACTTCCCAATTAGGTAATGCCTCCACACATGAAGACAGTGAATGATTGCAGTCATCTCCTTCTCATGGACAGGATACCTTCGTTCTCTATCCTACAACTTCCGACTCTCATACGCCACTCGATGCCCATCCTGCATAAGAATCCCTCCTATGGTAAAATCTGAAGCATCTGTGTGTACCTCAAATGGTCTCTCGAAGTCAGGTAACTTCAATATCGGTGTTGTAACGATCCTCCTCTTCAAGTCATCAAATGCCTCTTGACATTTATTCGTCCAACTCCATCTCTTGTATTTCTTCAATAGGTCTGTCAGTGATGATGTTACCTTGGAGCACCCCTCTTCAAACTTCCGTTGGTATTTGTTCATGCCCAAAAACACCTTTATCTCATGGGCATTCATTGGTTCAACCGAGTCCTTGATCGCCTCCACTCTGCTCGGCTCCATCCATATGTACCCTTGACCAACTATATGTCCAAGGAACAGAATCTCGGTTTGAGCGAACACACACTTAGACTTCTTCAAGTACAGCTGATTTGCCCTCAGTGCCTCAAACACCATCACCAAGTGCTTCTTATGATCCTCCATGTTGTCACTGTACAACACTATATAGTCCAAGTACACTACTACGAACGAAATCAAATATGGTAGTAGGACATTCATCAAAGTGCAAAACATAGTAGGAGCATTGAAAAACACGAATGGCATAACAAGGAATTCAAAATTGTCATACCTTGTTACTATCGTGGTCTTCTTCTTGTCTCCTTTAGCTATCTGCACCTGATAATAACCATGCCTCAAGTCCAACTTGGAAAAAAACTGAGCTTTCGCAAGCTTGTCAAAGCAATCAACAACCAATGGCAAAGGATACCTATTCCTTACCGTCTACTAGTTCAATGCACGGTAATCATAGCACATCCGTAGCTCATTCGAATCCTTCTTCCTCTAGAACAATATCGGAGCTCCATAGGGGGACCTTGACGGTCTGATGAAACCTGCATCGGCTAACTCCTTTAATTGTCATTTCAATTCCTCCAACTGAGGTCTTGACAATCGATAAGGTGCTTTAGCTGGAGGTTGCTTTTCTTTCTCAAGCTCAATGCTATGGTCCACTGCACACCTTGGTGGAAGCCTCTTTGGTAGCTCATTAGGCATCAAATATGCATATTTGGCCAGTACCTCAGAAATCTTGGCTGGAACAGGCGTCCCCACTCTATCACCTTCCACTCCTTTGAACATCACCGCATATGTCTCCATATCTGACTCCTTCATAGCCTTCTCCAAACATAGTGCAGAAACATGTTGCACCTTGACTTCCCTTCTTTGCCTATGAGTGGAAAAAGTCCAAATTTGTGACTGTCCAACTCGCACCACCTCATCACAGAAGGGGACAATAATTGCCTTGTTTCTCTTTAAGAAATCTTACCCAAATATCATATCTAAGTCATTCATATACATCACTGTGAAGTTCAACTAACCCTTCCAGTCTTTTATCTGTACAGGCACTTCGTGTGCCAAACCTGCCACTTTAGCTCTAGAGTTCACTGCCTTGACTTCCACATTCGATGGGAAGATCATCAGTCCAACCTCTTTTGCTAACCGTATCGTCATTAAATTATGAGTGGCCCCCATGTCCACCAGAGCTTGAATGGTCTTGCCATGAACCATCAAGTCCACGAAACCCAGACTGTTTATCCATGATTTCTCCATAACTTTTCCCTTCATACATGTCTATTCTCTGCATTCACCAAGCTTCTTCAACCCTGAACCAGCTCTGATACAACCTATCATGCCCCCAATTCCTTTTTCATTAATTGGTCGGGGTGTGACACCACCTAAATAGTTAACATGTTCCATTGTTAAGTTACTTTATGAACTATGCCTTAACATTCATGTTTATTTATGAATAACATAAAATTAATGTGTGGAATCCATTAACATTACAATATAACCATCAACATCCATAAAATAGCAGAAGGAACACACTCATATGCAATAAGAATCTTTTATTATATAGGTAAATAGTTTTACAATTGACCGAGAGCTAAGCTCCAACGGCATTATACCCAAGTCAGGCGCCCACCTCGTGCACGCCTACACAGTGGTCTCACCCTTCATTCAACACACAAGACTTTGTCGATTTTAGGCGAGCATGCCTGTGCACGACCCTCACCCAACTTACAAACGAACCCATGTAACGTTCGTCAGGCGGGCACCCATACACACCCTCCAACTACGGTCGCCTTTGAACGGCAGGCGGGCGCCTTCATGCACCCTCCACCGCGCCTCAACCGATCACCAAACGCATGCCCAAAGCTTCGTGTAGCCTTGCCTAGCAAGCGGGCACATATACATGTGCCTCGTTGTAGCTTTGTTAAACCTTCCTTCGGACCTTTCACTTGATGAGCGATGTCCGAATGTGTTGCCTTTTCCAAGGCTCGCCCTCCATACTTATATGGTGGCCAATGGAGGTCATGCCACCCGACCGACCCTACATTCATCCTCCCAACCGACACGTACGTTTGAAATCCTGCCAGAAGTGTAGGTTGGCCCACCCATGGCACGAGACCGCCCCACCTCGTCTCCCCCATTTGCTAACTTTGCCCGGTCGGCCCACGGTGCAAGTTGCCAGTTCGCTCGTGTATATAAACAAGGCAACCAACTCATCCACAACACTTGTCTCGCCCTTGATCACCTTTAGCTCGCATGTTTCATCACTTTTTTTGGTGGGTGGGTGCGCTCCGGTGACTCTCAAGCCGCAGGGCGTTACACCCAGGGTGGAAATTACGGATTCCGTAGAGGTGTGGTGATTCTTCAAACACCCCCCCTCAAATGCAACTCAGGGGAATCAAACCTTCGTCCAGGCTCTGATACCATGAAGAGGTTTTCCATTAGACCAAAACTTGAAGGTTTTGGTAAACATTTCAGGCTCTGATACCATGAAGAGGTTTTCCGTTACACCAAAACCCACAGGTTTTGGTAAAACATTCTAGGCTCTGATACCATGAAGAGTTTTTCTGTTACACCAAAACCCATAGGTTTTGGTAAACGTTCCAAACCCGTAACTAGGATCCCCCACAGGTTTTGGTAAAAATTCCAAGCTCTCATAACATGAAGAGGTTTTCCTTTACACCAAAACCCATAGATTTTGGTAAACATTCCAAACCAGTAACTAGGATCCCCAAGGTCGAAATTAAGGATTCCATAGAGGTGCAGTGATTCTTCCAACATCCCCCTCAAACGCAATTTGGGGGAATCGAACCTGGGTCCAACCTCTCATACCCTGAAGACGTTTTCTGTTACACCAAAACCTACAGGTGTTGGTAAACGTTTGAAATCAGTAACTAGGATCCCCAAGGTGGAAATTAGGATCCCCATGGTGGAAATTACAGATTCCGTAGTAAGTAGGATCCCAAGGTGGAAATTACGGATTCCATAGAGATGCGGTGATTCTTCCAACACTATGTTGTGTGTTGTTTGTCTTCATGTGTATGTGTGTATTTTATCGTCTTCATGTGTATGTGTGTATTTTATCGTTGAATCTGTTATATCTATGAAAGAGGGTAGAAGAGACTGCTTAGTGTATTTTATGTTTGGCCGTTTGCATGTCCTCTCGACTGCGCAAACTGGGTAGTGTTGGTTCAGTTAAAGACTGTTGTTCAAAACTAGCTATGAGCCGATTTGTCAGGTATTCACCATCAACAATATTTTTCTAGCATTTTCTTAGAACTATGTTTATGATGAGAACTAGGATCCCAGGGTGGAAATTACGGATTCCATAGAGATGTGGTGATTCTTCCAACACTATGTTGTGTGTTGTATGTCTTCATGTGTATGTGTGTATTTTATCATCTTCATGTGTATTTGTGTATTTTATCGCTGAATCTGTTATATCTGTGAAAGAGGGTAGAAGAGACTGATTAGTGTATTTTACATTTGGCCGTTTGCATGTCCTCTCGACTGCGCAAACTAGTTAGTTTTGGTTAAAGACTGTTGTTCAAAACTAGCTATGAGCCGATTTGTCAGCTATTCACCATCAACGATATTTGTCTAGCATTTTCTTAGAATTATGTTTATGATGAGAAATGGAATAGTTCAGACTTTGGTTTCCTTTAGATATATTATAAAAAAATTATGCCAGATTTTTTTGCCTTATAGAAAATTTAAAAGAAGGTATGTTTTCTTTCCTTTTTGCTTAAATTCTTCAAATAATTTTCTCCCTTAACTCTTTCTTTTATAACGAGAAGAGACTCGAGAGTGCAGATTTTCCTCTTTAATTTAATTTTTTTAAATATTGATAAGAATCTCACATTTTAATAGCTGCGTTTAGAGCTTTATTGAATTTAATAGCGTTTTATTGGTTTAATGATAAATGCGCAATCTCAACAGCTCTCGTGAACGAGAAGATGCCTGATTTATAAATGTGGCCTATTGCATCAGGCAGGGCTTGAAATAAGTACGTATATAATCGCTTTTTAATGTGAATATCGATTAAATTAGTTCTCCAGATGCCATTTAAAGGGTTTCATAAAATAGAAATCTAAATATCACCCTTGTTCTTCATTTATGAGACATAGTCTGTGCTTCTGCTTTGAATATTAGCATGCAATTATCTACAAATTGGTCATAAAAAAGACATAGAGTGCCCTTGTGCTTTGAATCTACAAACTGATCATAAAAAGGCACGCTGCATTGTTATGCTGGTTTGAAATAAGCCGATTGGTTTTGAGGGTTTCATTGTCTTCTGTCCCTGGCAGGTATCTTATTACAATTACCATCAATTTTTAATGGAGGTCTCATGTCCATTTTAACATGAATTCTTGAAAACGATCATACCTGCTTTTTCAAAAGAGCAGCCTAAGCTTGTATATTACGCCGCTAAGCTAGTACGCCTTCTATCTCATCTTGAATTTCTCTACGCAACGGATGGCCTCTTCCGCAAACCATTGCGATGGCGTGATGCTCAACAATTAGATGAAGAAGATGGGAGCCGCAGTTCTGACGTCGCCGGAGTTGGACGGAAAATTGAAGAAGCCGTTATCTCCCGAGTTATGCGAATTATAACGCCGGTTTTCACTAGATACGCGAATTTTCATTCGATGTGCGTGTTATCAACATTTTAAAAGCGATCTGTCAAATGATACGCGAGGTATCGCCAATTGCGATGTATTTTGTCAACTGATACGCTGATTATCACTCAAGGATAAGCGCGCGATTACGCCGATATGCCATCGTTTTCATATGATATGCGAGCGTTTACGCGAGGTCTCTGCCGTTTATCGATCGATCTCATATGAATATGCGAGTAACAACCGTCGAATATGCACAATCCCACCCGTTATGCGAGCTGTAACGGCCATTATGCGAATTATCATAAGGGTTACGCCACATATTACTGAATACGCGAGTTATCAGGAGATACACGAATTGTCAGCTGATCGTCTAATTATCACCACCTGATATACGAATTATTACTAAATACGCGAGATATCACGGACGATAGGCAGATCATTATCGTCATATCTAGAGTTTTCTCGGGTTTTACCGAAATTAATTTATATATATAAATTGAGAACGTTACGACTTACCCAAGTTCGATTCTCTTCGCGGTCTGGTTCAGGCGCTGTAAAATCATTTTCAGAAATTGCTGAAGCGCCACATACCAGGAGATCTGCCCATTCCAGGCGTTAAAAAACAATGGTGAGTGTTTGTTTGACTCGTAGCTAAAATAACAACAACAGCCTTCACAGTTACTGTGACTGCGAGACTGATATTCTCTCTGGCCATTTCGAGATCAATGAAGGACCGTTTAGAGGAAAAAGTATGAATGGCGCCATGGGGTTTGAGCTTTTAGGCCAGCAATTTTGGTCTCCGAGGAAAAAGAATTTTTGTCTCTGATGGAAAAGGTTTTTCCTCTGACATGGCGAAATTTATGATCCCAATTATAATTCCGCCGTGAGGAAGAGGAATTTACATCAATACTTTTTTTATGACTATGGAGTGGGAGCAAGTTGTCAAGTCTTATAATTCCTCCGTGAGGAAGAGGAATTTACATCAATACTTTTTTTTATGACTATGGAGTGGGAGCAAGTTGTCAAGTCGTCTGTGATCACTTGTGTAGTCCAAAATATTATGGCAAACTATACCAAAATATTATGGGACAGCCAAATTTTCCCTTTTTAAAGAAATTGATGAGCACAGCCAATTTTTGCGATCAAGGGATTTGAAACTCCGGCCGAGGTGGGCAGTTGGCTGGCTCTAATATCTATGGCAGCAGTTAATGTTCATTGGATTATAGGATGGGTATAAATTTTTCATTACTGTTAATTAATTTTTGCGGTAAGTATGTATTTCATTTCGAAAAATAATAAGTAAATTGTCAGATTATGATTGATTACATAGATTTGAATTTATATAATGTTCTCATAATTTTATTATGCCTTTTAAAAGTGTCTTTAAATTATGATTTCATGACTCAGAGTTAAGATCTTCCATGACGCAGGATTTGCGTACTTTTCGGCCGGCTATGCAGATTACCACTGCGGGATACGCGATTTTTCACAATCGACATTACCGAAATTATTTTACATATATATATTTTTAAACTTCGATTCTCATCATCCCGTGGAATCATTTTCGGAAATTGATGAAGCGCCACATAGCAGATTCCAGGGTTTGAAAAGACAAGGGGGAGTGTCTGTTTGACTCACTTCTCAGCAAATATAGCTTTGCCCGCACTCTATGTTGTGAATGTCGCGAAATGTTTTATTATTTGGAATGGGCTGCCACCTCTTAATCACCACCCAACTCATCTCATGGAAGATGCATGAAAATCCATGGAATAAAATTACCTATTATTCACAAACAAATTCCAGGAGCCGAAACTTTTGATGTGGCCTCAATAGCTTAATTGAACAAATCGACATCAAATATAAAATTACTTTGGACGATGCGCAACCTACAGCAAGTGGGTGGTTATTGCTAGCTATATTGCTCCGCCGGGCCCCAATGTACGGAGTTCTTGAACCATCCAGCAAACGGATCTGATAGGAGACGAATTGAGGATTCAACTTTTCTTCAAAATAATGTTACTGACACGATATTAACCCACCCCTCCAACTCACCCCTTCCTAATAGCTTAAATATGAGAAATAACGAATTTACTTAAATTAGTTGGGTTATTTTCTTAGAAATGTTACTGACAAGATATTAACCCACCCCTCCAACTCACCCCTTCCTAATAGCTTAAATATGAGAAATAACGAATTTACTTAAATTAGTTGGGTTATTTTCATAGTTTAGAAATACTTTCTTTGCATTTATAACAAATTTATTTAAATTGGTTGGGTTATTTTCCTAGTTTAGAAATAGTTTATTTGGTTCTTTTAATATTTATTCTATAGTAAAAAAAAATTGTAATAATATGTTATATTTTTGATATAGTTAATTTTGTGTGTAAATTTTTTTATATTTAAAAGATTAATTTTAGTCAATTTTTCACTATTAATGATTTTTATAGTTGTATCTTTTTTTTTAAGGATTAAAGGTTTAACGGGCGGTTTGGTTTGGAATGTTTTGGTTTAGTATTAATTTTTTTTAGTAGTTTTCACTTTAATCCTTTCTCTTATGTATTATTACAATTACAGCTTTACATGTAGCGTTATGGGTTGAATTTCTTTTAACAATGTAATATATGTTTCAAATATTCAAGTGAAGAATCTATATTAAAGGTGTTTTGTGGAGGCTGAATCTGATTTCACATGACCAATAGCCAAATAATGGACCTTCATTTTTAACTTAAAATCAAACACTTTTTTAAAAAATCACAAAATATTATTCCTAATTTCGAAATGCAATTTATTAATTTAGTATCTTTAATATTTTAACTTAATAATAAAATTACATTTTGGGAGAACATACTAAGCAAATACAAATATCCAATTATGTGTATTCTTAAAATAGTTGAATATGCCCCCCTACCCCACACACACACATACACATATTAAAATGGTTGTGGAGACAATCTGATTTCACATGACCAACAGTCAAATAATAGACGTTCATTTTTAACTTAAAATCAATAAAATCAGAAAATATTATTCTTCATTTTGAAATGCAATTTACTAATTTAGTATCTTTAGTATTTTAACATAATAATAAAGTTACATTTTGGGAGAACATACTAAGCAAATACAAATATCAAATATATCCAATTATGTGTATTCTTAAAATGGTTGAATATGGCCCCTCCTCCCCCCCACACCCCCACACACACATATATACATATTAAACATTCAAAGTATCTTTATCAAATAATACACCAAATTTCAGTTAACACTAATTTGAATGACATCATTATTAATATTATATTAAATATTAGTAATTGTTATGCAATTAATGTTATAACTAAAATCACATTGGTTCCACGTGTTTTTTTTGTTGTTGCAAAAATTGGTCAAAGATGAACATTCAATCATATTTGCAAATAAATAATAAAGTTACACATGGGAGAACTTGTTAAGCAAATACAAATCTCCAATTGTATATTCTTAAAATAGGTGAACATGCTAAGCATATACTTTTTGATAATTTTTTGTTCTTGATTGATGAAGAACATGAAATAATATGTGATGACTTCAATGGTTTCTATAAGTATTAAATAATATGCATAAGAAAAAAAGGTCTTCATTACACATTTCAAATTGGAGCCTAACCATCTAATATATGTCATAAATAGTTGGTTAGTATTTTTCAAAGTTCAATAATTAAACTAAGCTACAGGGAACACTAGCTATGCGGTTTAAAACTTTCTTTTCATTTTTACAAAATGACGTTGATAGCCATATTATTTTGGAATTTGGTTTGTCAATTTTTCATTTGATTATCAATAATTATTTTGTGGATGGTATGATTTATTGCCGGTGCAATATTCTAAAATACTCTTATTAGTATACATAAATCAAAGGTTGAGTTTTATAGCAAGTGCATTTATACATATTCCTTATCCTTTAATTAAATTTTCATATGAAATGAGTTATGGACTTTTAGACATGAGGTATTGATAAGCCATGATACTAGCCCATAGCATATTAATTTTTTTTATGAATGAATGTTGCATGAGAGCTTAGCACCTACCCAATAATTGAAATTATATAAGTAAGTAAATAAGTAATGAATAATAAGTATTCTTTAGAACAAAAAGATATTCATAAAATGTTTCCAAAAGAAAAGGAGAAGAAAATAGAGTTAAATATTAAATGAGATTCTATTTTATTTTGCAAATATTTGTTATTAATTATATATTTGTGTGTGTGTGTGTCGGGGGAGAGGGGGGGGAGGGGTGGCGGGGGATAAGGTATATAGATTATTGTTATTTTTATTGAATTTTAAATTTATTTTCATTTTTTTATTATATATTACTTAAATACTAATGAAATTATATTTGTTTATGGGGTAGTGTAATTGGCAATGACATGTCATGGAAATTGTGAGATTTTAGGTTGAAATCCCATTTTTCAGAGCATATATAATTTACAAGGGTGAAAAAGATAAGTGATATGATAGTTTGCTTAATATAACTAAGTTTGAGATTTTATAATGGGAGTTATAAAGCTTTTTTTCATTTCCTTTTTGGATAGGGAAAGTGTGTGGATAAACTTTCTCAAGTGCTTTGGAGGAGGGAAACAAGGGCACATAACCATTGTAACTACCATTGCATGATGTAATCCAATTCCCTATCTTCAACGTTTTCAATTCGTTGGAAAAAAATGGATTCACATTGGTTGTGCATTCCATGGTGTCATAGGTGATAGGTTTACACACATTACCAATGATTAGATTGAAACCACTAAAAATGGAAGATTGTAACCTCTCTCCAATGTAAATAGAGTGCATGTTTGGATTTTCTATTCATCCTAGAAAGTTCAAAAACTACTTTTGTTATTCTGCTAACATTTATATTTTTGTCATTGCGGTAAAGTATTCCTCCACAATCACTAGTTTCATAGCTTCCGAGACCTTGGAAATTGAAATGCAATCAATATTCCCCCAAATGTATCTTGACTAAAACAAAACTTTGCTCCATAAATATGACTCCTTCTCACACCTTCGTCAGGTTAAGAAGGCGGTGATTAGTTTACCCCAATATCGTACGCCACATAGGAAATTACAAATGTTCACTAGGTGAATTGTCTTATTACACACTAGTGATTGTTTTGCTCCTTCAGATTGCATTGATGCAGAAAAACTAAATTAACAAAATGACAATAAAAAAACTGCCTAACATTTCCAATAACACAATCATTAGAAACAATTGAATTTGAGAATGAAAATATTACCTAGAGTGCACATACAAAAAAAATACATTAATGTACCAAGAAATATAGATGTCCATGTTATCGTTTCTAACTAGTGGCTATTTTGACTTGCAACCATTTTGTGTGACTATTGGTAACAATAATCCTGATAATGGTTCCCAAATTTGGTAACAAATACTTCATGGATTACTTTAAATTTTCTCAATTTCATATATGGTCAATCACATTCTCTCATGACGATTTTATAAGATAAGCTACTATTAATGAACGCTTTATTTTTATTCGCTAGAGCATACAAATAATTGAATATATTTGGAAGGAAATGAACATAAATAAAAATAATAGTCCCAATTGAGTGTGAAATCCTTACACTATGCACCATAGTGGAACTGCGCCCTAACATTGCTCCCCTTGAGTAGTGCCTCATAAGACTCAAACACATTGATGAAAATGGATGAACCTCTCCCCATCATAATGAAGTTACCAAGAAATTATCCAAAGCCTCCAACTACACTATAGCCCCCCACTCATTCCATGAGGGAGATATAGTATTATGTTATGATGTCTCTAATGAAGCTTAGGGTTAAGGAATCTTGAAACGTTGTGGAAGGGACCCTATATATTCTAGAATTGTCTCCTCAAAGGAGTATACAACTTGAGTGATCCAGATGGAAAATGTCTCAAAGACCTTGTTAATCAGCTCTATCTCAAAAAAATGTGCTCATAATGACTCACCCTATATCTCCCTACATTACCGTGTTGTGCATATTTTACAATATTTGTATGTTGATAACCTCTTTATCATGTATTATAATTTCTACTCATTTAATTGTGTGACAGATGGACTAATCACTAACTTACTTCATTGAATTTTTTGGTGGCACTTCTCGATGGTTGCAAAACATAACTTTGGTATCCTAGGCTATTTACATCCTTGATAAAACCACTCTCCATAGAAATAGAGTTTGTTTCCAGTCATCTATCAGTAACCAAGATGAATACAATGCTAACATTGGGCTCTTGGCTGATGCCACACACCTTTCCAATTCCCACACGCATTCATTAATTGATTCCCAGCATGTCATTGCACAACTACATCACACATTCCAAATTGGTGATCCTCACTCATTTTGTAAGTACCATCATGTTAAATTGTTAGTATGGATATTTAATCATTTTCCTTTCTCACGCATGCCATTACATAAGGCTCATTAGATCAGTAAAATAGAAATAATAAATATCCATCACATCATACATATCATCACATCAATAAGACACAGTATGAGAGCTCAAAATATCATATGTATATGTGTGTGTCTGTGTCAAATATATAATTTACATACATTAAGGTGCTCTTAGCACTTAAAAATAGGCCATAGTGAAAAAGTGGGGAAATCCTTATAATGGATGTTGCCCCTAGTACATATGCAATATGACATCTAGGGAGGAGCTAGTGTTGGAGAAAAACCCCATTTCCCTCTACCACCAACAAGAGACTCATGAGGCTCCTCAAAGTTAAAAACTAGTATCAGTCAAGTTGTCACTTTCACCACTACTGCCCTTTCCAATATTGACTACCAATCATTATGCATGTCACCTATGTCCTCACCTAGCATGGCCCATTCAGCCTCTACGATCCCCAGAAAAATCATCAATATCCAATGGTGCACATCAATTTCCCTCACCTCAAGGCAAAATACTCAATCTTGCATATCACGTTTCTCCTCACGAAGCTCTGCTTAGGCCCCCTCTTCCTTGGGGTGGGAACTATCCCTACATGAAATTCATCATGTTGTTGTGGTATCTGGTGCCACTTTAGTTCCCCCTTAGCAATTCGAACCTACCCAATATACAATGCTACTTGTGTATGATCATCACCATGAGGTTGATCTCATATAGTTAATATTTCTCAACCGCAAGGTCCCATATCTACAAACACAAAGAAATCTACTATCAGTTTCATCACATAAAAATATAATGAAAAAGGTACCAAAGAACATAAATAACATAACAAATCAAACAAAATACATACCTAAGGGACCGCATCTAACACCTAAGGGATGACCCGTGTCAGGGTCATCATGAAAATCCATGCCAACATTGAATATATATGAAGCGAAAATCACTTGTGAACCACAAGCGAATAAAACATTGTCCCTTTGCACATACTCTAATGGGAATGACATGAGACAATGCATCATTTTCTGAAATTTGAATGCCACAACTTCCCCCTAAAATAAATTTCCTCTCGACCCTTCAATACAAGAAATCATCCGAAACGACAATTGATTCCTCTCAGATGATTGAAAATGTGCTAAATCTCTATGGGAGGCGTCTCACTCTACTCCATGACTTCAGACTTGAATCCTAGACTCTTCCTCTCTGCTTTTCACCCTCCATCCATCCCATGAATCAAATCATACGATTCAATGAAAGGAGGGAATTCTATTCTTTAAAGATGCCATGATATGTACATGTGTTTTCTTGTGGAAACCATGCAGTCTTCTCCTATAGATTGTAAGGAAATTGAGACCACCATATTGAGAACACTTGCAAATCTCCCCTTTCTATTTTGTGAGATAATAGTTTTTTCACTTTTAATGGCCTCAAAATTTTCATCTTGAATCAATGAAGCTTGCAACTAAGATTTACACTTTGGACATGTAGTCTACAAAGAGACATCAATAGGAACGTGTTTATGCTTTATGATCTTTGTAGTCAACCCTTCTGGACAAAAATGGAGGTAGAACCATCCCATAAACCTATTTAATTTTTCCTCAAACCTCATGCTATCAGAAAAGTCAATTTTGATGTTTTCTTGCGTGGCACTCATGAGGATATCCTTGGTATATATGGTTAACTTGATGCAGAAGATGAATAAGTGTTATCAAGATGTAATTGGTAGCCCAACACTTTTTATCTTGGAAATTTGGGAGATTATAGGCCAAGTGCTCTTCAATCACCCATCTCTCCTCTGGATTTCGAAAGTTATTTCTTCTATAGTTTTCTTTTCAAAAGTCAACCTTCTTAGTGCTAAGACTATAATGCTGGTAGTTGTAATCAAGTGGTGGACTTTATACTATTTAGTGTGTGCCTTAGTGATATCAAACGCTAATTAAGTTGGTTTCCTCTTACCAACAATCAATTGGCATCCCCTCTCACCTCGATGTGGGTGGGTTTCTCTCTTGTTCAAGTGCTCTAATTGAGGTGTCCATCTCGTGAGTTGTTATGATGCTATCTATTTATTTTCTTCTTGTTGAGAGCAATATAACCATAGCATTATAGATTTCTATCTAGGCATTTACATCCTTTTATGCAATCATGTTTAGTCCTAATTGTCAGGGTTAAGTCTAGTAGTTTCTAGTAGTTTATTAATTTATTACTATGTCTTCAGTACTTAAACTTGTCTCACGATGAACAACACTAGTTGGTTCAAAACGGGTCGACAAATGAAACATCATGTAATTTACACCAAAAGAATCTCTTAAGGATCATAGAAGCTTCAACACAGCAATAAAAAAAAATTCGGTGTTTTTGCAAAATCATAATTATAAGTATGTTAGAAAATTTATTTTTAATTATTAAGCCATATTTCGAGAAGAAATTCAAAATCAAAAAACACTTGGAAGATTACCAACAACGCTGTGGACAAAACCAAAAATAAAAAACCCAAATCAAACAAAGCAGTCGCACAACTGCTGAACTTATCACGATCACATCCACTCCGGCATCGGAGGCCGTAATCACGATCTGCAGAGTCGCTTCGATCCATCTCGCTGATATCTGCTTTCCCTCTTCTATTACAGGAATTTGTCAAACGATTTTGTTCACAACTATCAAATACGTCGCCTGGTCTGCTTT
>APFE031246930.1:0-13592 GCA_000404065.3 Pinus taeda | reverse complement strand
TGCCATTATGTTGTAGTGGCTGCAACACCCTTTAAAATTTTGGCTGCATCCAATTTCATAGCCTTCATTGGTTTTTTTCCTTTATGTTTGCAAACACTCGGGCTCATCTCATGAGCTCGTGTCGAGTCTTTGCACCATCCTTGCTTAATCGTTCACCGGTCATCTTTTAGCATGTTGGTTACAATGTCATGGTTGTAATCTTGTTCTGGTTGTGTTCAAGGTCCGTCTTCATGTGAACAAGTTTTATTCACTATGTAAACATCAGTCACATTCTCACATGACGTTGTATGAAATGACACGCAAGTGTCATCACGGCCATTCAACGATTTATCTCAAGTGTTGCACTTGTTGCTCGCACACTTTGGTCAGTCATACTGACCATATGTTGTCTTGTTGCTTTGCGGCATTTTGTCTTCGATTCATGTTGAGTGTGTGCTCATAAGGTCATGTCTACATGAGTTTAGTTTCTCACACACTTAACCATTTTGCCGAAGACCTGTCGACCAAACCACCCTACATCATTCGGACCTCCACTGAGTTTAAATGTGCAGTCTTAGCCCTTAGTGACCAAACATTGTTGCCAAAAATTGTGTAGAGCTTGAGGTTGCCTCCCAGGCAGTATGCACTATGCAAACATGGAATCAGACTGGCTGACTGTCACCCAAAACAACGCAAAACTTTCCCAAGAATCCATCTCAATTTATGCTTCTTGCAAGCCTATCCATCAAGCTTGCCACTGGTCAACTGGAGAATTTGACTGAGCAATCACCTCGGGCTGCACTCCTCTCAAAAAAAAATTCAGAAGTTGTTAGCCTACCTGCCTACAATGACTGAAGAAATTGCAAAGATAAGAGGGATAGGCACTCACTCTGTATCATTGCACTGTCTCTGAAAATTGTGCAGTTTTGTCAGTAGTCCCACTGCCAACTTTCCTCCTGCTCCTCCTAAAAATTGGATTGTTTTCTTTGACTACCCACCAGCCTCCCGACACCATGCTCAGCCTGAAAACTGCATAGACATGTCTTGCATGACTTCGTCACAGATCTGCACATTTTTTCCCAACATGATCCTACAACCCGCTCTTGACTTCCTCTGAAAATCTATGGAGTTTTCACTTCTGGTGCCTCATGCTACTCGCACTACCTTCCTCGAAAAAATTGCACAGTTCTACCTCCCAACTAAACCAGATCTCGCAGATGTCACTGTTGTCACAAGTTGCTCAACCCAGCTTCTTAGTGACCTTTACGTTTCTTTTCCTGACAGTGTCCCAGAGCCTCGTATACCGGCTTGAAATGTGCTTTGCACAATTTCAGAGCCTTGTCCTCTCTCTGGTCACCTGCACCCCAAAGCAAAAGATCATGCATCATGGTAGAATAGGGGATTTATGGATTTGATGTCGTCTCATCATAAGTGATTGTAGATACAAGTACATGGATGATAAATGGCACAGTGACGAACGAGATGAATAAGGAGTGCATGCTAGGAGACTTGTTCACGAATGGATGAACACATGAAGCATGCCATGTACCAGTGGAGGGGATACATGTGCATGCAAGACCAAGCGAACACCAATAGCATCGAAGACTGTGCACCTTGTCGTGCAGAGGTGAAGCTATGATACACCAAGAGCACACTCATCACTCAGTAGCATTGCAACTCGAAATGGAGACCACCATCAAATTGCCAAAGAATTTCACTTTGAAGGCTCCAGGACTGGGTTATACTTGTGGCCCTGATAAGATTGTTAAACCCAGCTTGTTCTCTAGTCCAGATCGCTGCAGAACCACTCAAGTTCTGAGTAATACACTATTATAATCCCTCATAATTTATATATTTGTGAATGTTATGTGTTTCACTCTGAGTTGGCTAAGTCTTATATTTGAATTTCCCTTGTCCTTATGCAGTGACATGGAATGTAACATGCACATATTCTCAGTTCCTAGCTCATAAAAGTTCAACATGTTGTGTCTCCTTATCGTCGTTCTATAATGATACTATAACACCATGCCCTACTTGTGCCTGCGCTTGCCGGAACAACATAACTCAACCTGCTTGTATTGAGTATGATTCTTATTCCCTTGCAAATTCATTCAATTTATTTACATGCCATAAGACACCTCCACTACATTTGCCACTTAAATTGAATCAACTTCAATTGTGAATTTGAAGGAGGTGAGAAAGGAGAAGGAAGGCAATCAGGGAGCAAAATTGGGATTCATCTCTACTGCAATTGCTCGTTCAACAGATCCCCTGGTAGTAGGAAGAGTGATAGGCGATGTTATTGACATGTTCGTGCCTTCAATGGACATGGCCATCTACTCTGGATCCAAGAAGGTCACCAATGGCTACGAGATCAAGCCCTCTGCTACTGTTGACCACCCCAATGTGCAAATAGTGGGTCGACACTTCAACAAGAGTCTCTATACTTTGGTACCCATTTCATCAATAATTTAATTCCAGCAACTCTAGTTTCATAGAATGAATATTTACATATAAATTTGTTATGGGTCTTCTATGAATGCATGCATTTACATTTGATCAGGTAATGACAGACCCAGATGCTCCTAGTCTAAGAAAACCCAACATGCGGGAATGGGCTCACTGGTATAATAAATTCCTTCCCTTCTCCTTTCTTCAATTTATAAAAACATGCAGGAATGGCTTCACTGGTATAATAAATTCTGACCCTTCTGCTCTCTTCAATTTATACCGACAATACACTAAAAAAAAATACACTGCAAAAAATTCAAAGAGAGACACTCTAATGGTAATAATATTTGGTTATTATTACCAGGTTTGATATGCACATCGAGGTTGCGGAGTCCATATCTCCAGTTTTAGTATTCTAATATGCATGCTTGAGCTTCACAGCCTCTGCAATCTTATTAAAATTTCTAGTGCATATTAGACTAGATAGGTCTGATTTTATTTGGTAGTGCTCACATTCAATTATAACTTGATGGTGTCTAAACAATGGCACCGGTTTAGATCGTGTTGTGTCATTGTCCATATTCAGCGAACTCACTGCCTTTGACCATATTCAATGTACTCAGTGCTGCCATAAAATGGCACATACATAGAAGCTTAGTCATTCCCATCCTCACATAGAGTTGCCAAAACTTCCTCTTCCTCCTTTTGCATTTGTACTATCACCACCTCATTGCATATTTTCCACACCATACTATTTAGTATTTTTATATGGGCCAATACACTGTCCTAGTCATCCCAGCTGTATAATGCACAATTGTACCATTGTAACACTAACATAGGCACTAGAAGCTATGGTGCTAGAAAGGATTAAAAGTAAAGTAGGATGCTAAGACCTTAATGTCTTTTCATGTCAAACACTATGTAATATATATTCAGGTTTGCACATGGAGTTCATAGGTTCAACGGTAAAACATTGAGATCTGTGGCCAGCCCTAATAGATTGAAGTTTGTTTGCTTCTGGACTGTAACACTATCTAAGAAACATTTTGTTTGCTCATTGAGTTTGTTGATTCAAAGTTAAAATTAATATTATCTAATAAAGAGTTTCCTTTCAGCAAGAGCTAATAGATTCAAGGTTAAACATTCAGGTTTGCAACTAGAGTTAATAACTTAATAGATCCATCTTCAAGGTTAAGACATATTTTTCTTTTGGCCTGAGAAACACTATCTAATAAATATTCAGTTCGAAATAATAGTCTTTGGACAATCAAGTATTATTTAATAAATATTTTGAGTATTTTCAAAAACCTAGCGATCATATAATCACTTTTAAAACATTAAAATAACATTTTTTGTCTTTTCAAAATACCATATAATTGGTACTAGAGAATAATAGATTCAAATTTTTGAATATGAGGTTTGCACACAGTTATTATTTTATTCTGGTTAACCAAAATAGATCTGGTGAAAGTGGATCTATTATTTATGGTAGTTCTTTAAATTTGGTATCTCAGTGAACTTTGCACCCAGCTTAACTATAGATTGATAAAGATGGATATAATGCTGGTTGGTATTGGTAATGGGAGTTTATTCATAGTTTTTCTTATAATTTGGTATCTCTTTGAGGTTTGCAGCTAGTTGATGGATAGATCGTAGTTCAGTTGGATCTACTCTAATTTTCATCTAGCTTTAATACATCATGGATGGATTTAATACCTCATGGTTTATTTATCTATTTTCTCCTATCTTTTGCTTAATTTGATATATTCTTTGAGATTAAGATGGTTTTTTAATAGGTTTGATGAAGATTAATGTTTTCTAGTTTACTAGGTTAATATTCTTTGTTTTAGTAATTTTTTTGTTCTCATCATCTTAAAGATAACATGAAGTTAAGATGAATCATTTTAGGTCTAAGCTTTTTTGGTTTTAGGTTTAGTTAATATTAGTCTCTTATAGCTTGTGAGTTTAATTTATTTTGTTTTACTTTTTTAGTTTTTTTAATTGTTTTACTTTTTCAGTTATTTTTACCTAAGGTGATAAACTCTTGAACCGAGATTTTTTTGTCAGTTTTTTTAAATACTGACTTTTAAGCATCGAGGTGTGATATTTTCAAGGTTTAGATAGATTTATACTATCTTTAGGTTAGATTAAATGAAACTGATATTCTTACGGATTAGATAGATTTGTACATTCTTATGTTAGATTAAATGGAACTATGTTGGATTCTACTAGGTTATTTACAGTTGTTTTAAGATAATGATCAATAAGTTGAATAATTAATAATTTTTGTTTTTGTATTAGTGATCCCACTCACGATAGTGATTGATATTCTTGGAGCCACATATGCAGCTCAAGGCCAACTAGCCTTTTCACTTGGTGGACTGTGTGGATTACATAGTACTTTGCCTTCGTTCCTTCTATTTTTAACAGTTCAAAATGTTGTTTAATTTCATTATTTTATCTCAGTGGTTGAGTTTACAAGTTTTTGTAGGGCATGAAATAGATATGTTGTGATTTGTGACATGATGTACTTTCTATCCCATTAAATATTTTGGTCATTTTTTTTCGCATGCTTTGTAATACTAAGTACTTTTCCTGTCTATCAGTGGAAATCATGAAGTTCGATGCGTGCAAAGGAGTATGCTTCTGGATACCCTTGCAAAAGAATTCACTCCAGGAACGATCAGATTCAATGCTAAAGTTGTTTCCATTCAACAATCTACAGATTCTTCTTTAACTATAGTAAAACTGGGAGATGGAACACTTATCAAAGTTAAGGTAGCATCTTAAATCCAAACTTTTGACTCCCATTTGAAGTAGTAAAACTTGGGCATAATTCTGAAAAATTACCTGGGAGTTACGCTACAATAAGCCTTCTGAAGCTGAATCGGAATAATTACATATGCTTGGAATGTAACAATGTAAGAGAGTGCTGAGACCCTCTAGAGACATCCTTTTATAGACTTTGATTGTCAAATGATATTTGAGGCATCCATGTTCTCTTATGTTTTTTACCTCTTTTCTGTGGAATGGGGATGAGAACAGGAATGCCAGAAATATCATTTGATGCATCTCCAATTTTGTGGGAACGGCTCATTGGATGTCGCTGGGACATCCCCTACATGAAGGGACCATTCTTAGGATATTCCCAACAAGAAAGGCACTAGTCTGCCATTCCTGAAATTTGGTTCTATGTTGGAGCCATTGGTGAAATTCATTTGCTTGCCAATTCTTGCTGGAAGATAGAGTCATTAACCTTTGGCCCATTACAATGTCAACCTGCAAAGACAATTAAAGCATTAGATAAAGATGCACCCTTTATACTACAACAAACCTTTCATAGGTTGTTTGAGACAAATAAAATGCAAGATGAGTTGAGTTCACTGTTATATATCCATAAATAGAAGTTCCTCCTCAACTGTACATTGTATATATTATAACCACTGACATAATGATGGCATGATCTGGTGAGAAGCCTTCATTAAATGGATTACATTATGTTATATGGAATTGTCATTTACTATCGAGTACTCACATGTCTGTTTAAGCTTAAAAAATTAGTAAACTGCATTCAAATGCACGCTAATCACATCATTTTCCGCTGGACAATTATATTGCAGATAAGTAGGCGTTGTGCTACTGGACAATTGTTCAACTTAAGAATAATTACAGGTAACCAAAAAAATTGGTTTCCCTGGTAGAGAACTATTTAGCAAAAAATGAAAATAGATTGCTAGTCTTTGCTTTCAGCTAGGACTAACATCCTTTGAGTTCTTCGATCTTCAAGACAAACTATTTCCATTGCTATAACTTAAATAGATATAAGGTAGAGGGTAGGCAATATTTAGCTGGCCAGAGGCCCATACTACTTTATGTAACCCAAAGTATAATCGTGAACAACTATAGCTTGTATTGAAACGCTTGCATATAGGCAATGAAGCACATAAAGTTCCATCGTAAGTTGCACATGTACATAATCAAAATGTTTGCTATTAAATAATTTAAGAATCAATACACATTTTAGCCTAGGAGACCATGACCATATACAACAATGAGAATAGAAAAATTGTTTCCCAACTTAATATTCAACCTCAGTTTGATTTTCCTGTTTATAATCCAGGAAACCATGGTAAGAAGGCCTGTAGATCTGGAGGAGGAGCTTAGAATGATGGCTCAAGAAGTCTGTGGTTATGTGGAAGCTATTCTGAATAGTCTTGTTGCAAATGTTCCCAAAGTAAGACATCCATGTGGATGAGCACATAATACAACCATACAAAATCTCAGTGTTTATTCAGTCCATGATACTTGAATTGATGATTTGATGATTTGCAAGCTATGGTGCTTTGTCAAGTTGAGAAAGCCAAGGATGAAATGCTGACCCAACTTTATAGCTCAGTCAGGTAAGGTTTAATGACAAAATGTGGTTAAGGTAAGTCAATAATTAGTTTGATTATTTTCCCATTTCTGTATTTTGCCAGACTGATTTTTATTTTCGCTTGAAATTAGGTCTCTTGGGACTTTACGAAAGCAGTGTTTTTTGTCATCATCTGCAGGTGTAGTAGACACCTGTTGATTGGAGCACTGTACATTTGAACTTTTGGGGTGCCTTTTCAACTTTTTGTTTAAAAAGGTCCTACATGGATTTAAACTTGGATCGATCCCAGGAGAACTTTTGACATATCAATTCTATTTTCCCGTGTTGATATGTATGTAGTGTGGGCTCAGTAGCAACACCTTTTAACCTCAATATCAATGACAATGGAGCAACTATGAGCCCTTTTTTGGTTCCTTTTTATCAACACTCTGTTTTACTCGTTTATGTCTCTTTATTTTGAATTTTAATTTAATTTAATTTTGAATTTATAAACAGACTGTGTTATTAGTTGTTTTGATCAATACTGGTATGCTTTTCTTTCTTATGTTGGCGTTTTCCTCATTAAATTGGTGAGCGTTCTGTATTTTTCCATTTATATTTATTCAAATTTTAATTTAGTTTAATTTTGAATTTATGGACAGACACTGTTATTGGTTGTTTTGATCAATACTAGTTTTCTTTTCCTGTTTCTGTTGGCATTTTCCAAATTGAATTGGCGAGGGTTCTGTGTTTTTCCACTTCTATTTATTTGTTTCCTTCTTATTTACTGATTCGGATTTTGTTTGTTGCAATATTCATGGGCAATGTGAAGTTATCATGTTTGATGTTACTGCATGATTGACTTACAAGAATGTCCCAACGTGGCACAGAGATCTTTGCAGGTATCTCTTTTGTAGAGGGGTTGGATCTATAAGTAGAAATGAAGGTTCCTTAATTGTGTGGTGGCACAACTGCCTGAACCGATTAGCTAAATATCTTTGTGAATTTCAGGGTGTGTCAGAACATTCCTATTTTTCTTTGTGGAAAAAAGGTTGATGTGAAAGCTAAGCAAGTTACATTTCATAGAAAGAAGAATCTTCAATACTATGAGATATCTGCAGAAAGTAACTACAACTTTGAGAAGCCATTCCTGTACTTGGCACGGAAGCTCTCAGGGTGAGCCTTTAATCTAGTTTTTGATGCTCCCTAATATGAATGTTATATTAAAAAACTTGCATTGATTCTATAATGGGTTATTTTTATAGGGATCCAAACCTTCATTTTATGGAGTCACCTGCTCTTGCTCCTCCCGAGGTTCAGATAGACCTTGAAACCTAGCAGCAGTAAGTAGAATGCTATTTTCTTATTATTTTTTGTTAACTTTCATTGAAATAATTTGTTCCATTTCTAAAAGATTGAAACTTTGGCTTACAATCTTTTACGTTGTCAGGTACGAGGTAGAACTTGTAGTAGCTGTGGCCCAACCCCTTCGAGATGATGATGATGATGCTTTTGAATAGCTTTGTTAAGATGCTTTTTCATATTTAGGGATTGGCAGATTCAATTAGTTTTGTGTCATTGGACTTTTCTCTTGAGTTCTGACATTTAATTTTTATTTTTATTTGGGGCTTAGAATAGCATTATCGCATCTCTCTATATGTGATTTGGGTATTTTGTGCACAGATTTTTTCATCAGTGGAGTTGGCTAGGCTATCTTAGTTCAACTCCATTACAGAGCTATTTTTATATGCTAAGACAGTTTTTTCTGTTATATACTCTTGCACATTTTGCAAAAGAACTTTTTGTACTCTTCAAATATTTCAAGAATGCTCAAGTGCCATTCGTTGTGTATTGTGAGGGGAAATGCTAGTTGCAATGATTATTGCTTGTAATATATTATGGCTTGTTAAAACTTTCTCTAAAAATTCTAGTTATGTCTGAGGATTTATTTTAACTCTGAAATTGGTTTACATAGTTGATAACTGTGGCCATCAAGCCTGCCTAGGTATTCTTGTGGGTATTTTGTCTGTCGAACACATAAAGGTATCGCCATTTCATTAATTGGGCTCTCGATTGATTTCTGCATAAAGATTCGCATTGTCTAAATCTAAATTCGTTTCCATTCAACAGTCTATAGATTCTTCTTTAACTATAGTAAAAGTGGAATGCTCATCAAAGCTAAGGTAGCATCTTAAATCCAAACTTCTGACTCATTTGAAGTAGATATTAAAGCTTTATAAGATGGCACGCTGTTGAAAAGTTGACAGTAATTAAATATGTTGGCTGGACATTGCATTTAGATATGGGTGGCCATGTTAAGCTCACGTGGTCTTCGATGAAAGCATTTTCTGCTCTGTATTAATGCTGTCGTGATTCAGATTTTATAGGATTGTTCTGACACCAATTATCAATCCTCACTTTTGTATTTTTATCACTTATATTCATGCCAATGCTGGGTAACTTTAGCTTTGAAGGATATAGTTCTATGTTGTTTTATTGCTTAAGCATCACATTTTATCTATTGTTGGTTTGACATGTTTAATGCTCGAGCAATATTTTCTGAAGTGTTGCTTGTCTTCATGTCTGTTGGAAGAAAACCATGTCAGGCATGGAATGATGCATTGTGAAGCTGGTAATTACTGGTGTGGAAATGTGAATGCTAGACTGAGCGCTCCACACACACAAATTTTTATTATTTAATTGGCAGAGTAAACCTACAGATTTACAGGGGTGCCAGGTTTTGTTGGAACACAAAGTAAAACTTGGGCGTAAATTTAGTAATGAATTGAATCCCCTCTTGCTAAACAAAGGTAATATTAATAACCCATATGTGCTGGTTTCTATCAGACAGGAATTTCTGTGGTGGTTTCTCTCATACACGAGTACTATTTGTGAACTTTGAATGTGAAACTACTTTGAAAGAACATTCAAAATGATTTTATTTATTTAAAAAAAAAAAAAAATTATATTGTCTCTAGAGAGACAATAGTTTGAATTATGGAAATATTGTCTCTATAGAAACAATATGTTTTTAATCTCAGCTATTGTCTCTAAAAAGACAAAATTGTAATTGTCTCTAGAGAGACACAAATGAAGTTGTCTCTATTGAGACAAATCAAATTCTCTCTTAATAGACAATAATTCTTGTCTTTATAGAGACAATAATAAAATGTGTCCTATATTGTCTTCATAGATACAGATTTTTGAGACATTATATTTTGAGACACCCGCTTAGAGACAACATTTAAGACAATACACAAGTTTCTTTTTGTCTTAAGTGAAGACAATTGACTCAAATATTGTCTTAAAACCCCCCTACATGTAGTAGTGAATAAAATCTCTAGCGATATTTATGAAAATCTATGGAAAAAAAAAACAAAAAACAAAAAACAAAAAAAACAAAACATTTTAGTTAATAATTAAACTACACTAAAAAATATAAAATTGGTAACATTATTTAAAAGGGGAAAAATTTAAACTTAGAAATTGTATCTGTTATACGTAACATCTTACAAATCCAACCAACTATAAAGCAAATATCATATATTTTTCAGATGATAAAACATATAAGAATACAGTAGAAAAATGGAAAATGGTGCAACGGTGATTGGGTGATGATAGTAATTGCGGTATGCGATATTTGGTATATGTCGGGGAACAATTTCCATGGGCAGTTTGGCAGTACTTAGCAAAACTACGCCCACAATCACTCGCAAAAATTCTCTTATTCTCAATCCCGCAACTTATTTAACCTATGGCCATACGCATTTACAAAACCATAAAACATTCAAAACATATTTAATACACAGCGAGTAACGGTAACCCAGCCGTCATTGTTCCTCAATAGGCACTCGGTCGACGATAATTTTGAATATTTGGTCATTTACTTCCTTGTTCGATATGGATAAGCCATCTCCGGATAACTTTATATTTTAGAATCATTTTGCTAATATGGATGCAATGATGTTATATGTTGGAAGTTTCAAGGAAGTATGAAAACACCAAAAAAATTTAGGTCTCGCTCCAATAATTGTACATTAGGAGTTGGATCTGCTTAGTGACTACTTCATTTTATCTTTGTTGGGGTTATGGGTCTAGGAGCCGATGTAACATTCCTGTTTCCTTGGAATATTCCATTACGTACTCCATTTACATATATAAAACAATTTAAAATTAAAGTTTCTAAATTCCTAATCTTTTATTGATATTTCAATTTTTATATAGTCAATTATCATATGTATTAATTTTTATTTTTCTTATGCTTAGTGTTTTCTTTTGGATTTCCTGCTGCAATGTTCTATAATGTTGTATATGTATTGTATATATTTATTCTCATGCTATATACATATTTGTAAGTATATAATCATAGAAGAAAGGTTTACCGCTTTGTATCTTCACAATTAACTTTTCCAAAATGTATACTCAAACATTCTCTCAACACTACTTAGTGTTAATAGCTATTTTTTTCTTACCCAATCTGCCATTACTTCATTCTCTTTCATACTATCATCTGTTAGTTAGAATAGTACATAGGAGTAGTTTTAGTTTCATATGGGTGTGTGTGTGTTTCCTATTTATGCAACTACTTTTTAGGGAACATTGAGTTCCTTATGTACTTGGGTACTATTATGTGCTTTCCATACCAATAATCAGGTTTTCTAGATCCTCTATACACTTTTACAATTGTTACCAAATTAGATCACATACTACTGTAAAAGGTTTCTTGTAATTGCACCTATTTACGTAGGTATCCTTCCATTTAAATCCTTAACAACCTGTCATGCAATTTTAAGTCTTTCCATGCCTTTCTATTTCTATTTAATTTACTATTATAGGTAATCATACATAGATAACATGCATTAATTCTACCTATATGCCTTTTATATCTTCACATACTAATTTACTATGTATTGATGGACATGTGTTGTATTGGATTAGATTGTTGTATGTTGTTTCATAATAAAAATTAGCGACAATTAGCAAATTTTGAGTTTCAGTAGGTTTGCATATTTCCACAGATTTTCAGTAATTTTCTTCTCTACAAACAACTACTTAACACATGCATCCATCATTGCAAACTGATCTAAGCATATATTTTTGATATCCAGTAAAGACCTGAAGATGTCATATGTGACTCTTCCTCACTAAGGTTTGTCATTCTCATTTCTAGCACTATCATCTGCATTTATTTTCTTTAAGGAGTCTTCTCTTGCCCTTGTGTGCCTCTATATATAGAGGTTTTGATTTGACATTTCATTCAAATATTTAGTGAAATTTTCTACTTTTCACTTGCCTTTAAAAAATTTCGATTGTTGGCCATGATACTAGCCAATTCGTGTCTCATGTTTTTTTCTATTTCCAATAATTGGGTTCCTCGAGGTGAAGTTTCATCTCCCAACTAAATCCAAATATACTCTCCTTTATCAAGAAACTTAGCAGAAGTTTATGCCATTATTGTATCATTTTATTTTTATTTCAGAACACCATCATAGTAACAATTTAATTAGTTTTATGGGACACAACCAATGTACAAAATTAAAGATATGGTTTATCCCTTAGGCCTCAAAATCTGAACCTACAACTCAATACCATATGTAACATACCCTTCTCAAATTCCAAGAAAAATGTCCTCATTTATATAATTACAAGATCAATAACATATTATTCCCTTAATAAATAAGTCTTCACAATTCCCAAATTCAGTGTAATATTCCTCCTTCATGTTCGAAAATTTTTTGTCTTCATTTAACACTTTCACAAGGAACTTTTAATAACATTGGAGCCTTGATGCTCAATTTTATCTATTGCATTTATACACTTGTTTGTTATATGTAGTTACCATATGTTCCTTGGGGTCTATTAACTTTCATTTCATGATTACCGTGATTCTTAATAGTTGTATTTTCATCTAGGCATAGGTTTACATGGTTATTATCTTTATATACGATTTGTGGTTCACATGTGTTGAGTTAAGATTTTATTTCTTTATAATTTATATCTGAGGTATATATTATATTGATACATATGCGCCAGTTAATTCCCTTTTTAATTTGAAGGTGCACTTTATTTTTGATTTCATCATTCATTAACCATATAAATGCACTCACTCACTTTGGAAACCAATAGGGTTAAAGACCCTTCCATGTGATTAATAACACCTGTCACTTTTTAATGGATCCAACTCACTACATTCACATGTTTTTCATGTTCCATGGCCAGGATTTAACATAGAAATCCAACGGCTAAGTTGAGAGAAAGGAATAGAACCATGTAAAGTTTTTTGTTTAGGGTTCATTTTATTTTGTCATTTTTATGCCGCTAACCTGGTTCTTTCATCTGGGGAAGTCGAATAAGAGTTTCAAACCCTGCATTTTTCTATGGCAGGTGTTGCCGATTTCCTCGGCCATTTGTAATTTTAGGGTAGAGGTAGCTTCAAATTTCTCCCCTTATTTCACTTAGTTTTTATTTTGGGACATTTCATAATACAAAATCATAATTTCTATGTACTACAACCTTCTTGGTACACAACCTTCTTGGTACATGAGAACATAATATTCTTTTCTTACGCACCATTATAAGACTTTGTTTGACCCCTTTTTAAGGTGGATATGAAATTTCTAGAGGACTTCAATGATTTCCTTGTTTACCCATTGGTTCATGTATTTTTTTCTCTAGCCCAAGGGTTCTTATTTTTTAACTGTGGTTAATTTCATTTTATACCTGTATCTTCTTTGTGTATTTATGTTGTTGATTTCCCATGTTTCCAATTCATTTATCATTCAATTTTTCGAGAGAAATTTAGGAGACA
>APFE031246929.1:126961-137390 GCA_000404065.3 Pinus taeda | reverse complement strand
CCTTACATTATTATTGTTATGTAGGCTCTGATTATGTTATGACCCCTTAGACTCCTATATATAGAGAGGAGGTCTTTTCATTTGAATCATCCAAGAATTGTTCTTTTATGTAATGTCAAGGAGGTTTCCCCCTCAAAGAGGCTGAATTCTAAGGCGTTGATCTATATTTTCTATCTTTTCTTGAGTTGGTTTCATAACACCTTCAATTTCATGTCTCCCAATATTGAGTTGAGGTTCTAGAAATTCATGTTTGTGAGGATCATATTGTGCATGTAAAACTCAACTATTTTGGTTCTATCCTCAATACTTGCTCCTTTGCAAAATTCAATAAATTTCTTGTAGTCTTGGAAAGGTAGGGAGCCATATTGTGCCATCTTCTTAATTTGGAACTGTAGCCACTTCTCCTTGAGGAAAATGGCATAGGATTTGGATGGCTACTTGCATTGGATGGCTTCCATAGATAGACTTTCCATAGTAGCAAGTTATGTCTCTCTTTCTCGTAGTTCCTATCTTAGCCTTATGTTTTCTTCCTGTAGCTTCTCTCTCAGGATTGAATCCATTAATTTTAGATCATTCAATTTTTTCCCATCTCATTGGCTTTCTCGTCCATGAGGCCCACATCTTCTACACTTTTGGATTTTGTAATTTTCATCCATCTATGTGATCTTCCTCTTTCCTTCTCTAACTCAAATAAGAGTGGGATGGTGAATTTATCAGGTATAATCCTACCTCCCTCAACAAATTTATAGTAGGATTTAAAATTGGGTTGTGGATCAGGCTCTTGGAGCCCTTGGAGGCCTTTTTCATATTCTTTTGGGGTGGCTGCCCCTTCCTATAGCACCTCCTGCTCCTCCTTTAGCATCCCCTGTTTCTCCTATAGCTGTTATTTTTCCTCTTGTAGCTCTTCTTTTTCTTCTTGTAATAGGTCATCTTCTGTCTTGAGACTCTTAAAGGTGACTTCCTTGGTGGTGGGCCTTCCCATAGGTAGAACAAGTTACTTTGCTTTGGCCTTAGGAGAGGTGATTTGTTCAACTTTTCTCTCACTGGGTCCCAATTCCTCCTTCTTGCTTGCTAACTCATCAATAGTGATAGGGATATTTGAAGGAGGATGAGGCTTCCCTTGCCTTATCCTAGTGCTCTTACTTATTTTGAAGCATGAGGGACCTTGCGTTGGTTGCCTTCTTTTGGGCATGACAATTGTGCTCAATGTGGCCAAATTTGTAGCCACTTCTTACTCGATGTTCCCTGGAGAGAGACTTGTTTTTATTCCTTGTTTTCCCTGCATCTTGAGTCTGTATGCCCCTTTAGGGTTCTCTTTCTTTGTTCCTTGTTTCTATCCTTCTCCTTAGTTTTTTCTTCTTCTTCTTTTGTTTCTGTTGCCTTCTCTTCTTCCTTCTTTCCTTCCCTACCTCCAATGTTAGAGGCTGGTGTTTCTTCATGTGTGATGGCTTGGGTTTCAATAAACATTTCCCTATACATGTCTATAACATCAATCCACATCACAGGGTTCCTTAGGTGACTTAGATCATCCATAAAAATGAACAGAATCTTTTTGACTTTCTAGCTCATTTCAATGATAGATTGTAGGAGGAAATGGGGAATATTGAGTGTCTAATGAATAGCTAATTCTTATTTGAATGTTAGCTCATGGTGCAACCTAAAATTATAGGCATATATAGTGCTCAAGGTCCCCTCATAGGATATGTATTTGAGGATAATATAGGCCACTTCATCCTAGGGGTAAGGTAAGCTTTCTCTTCTCACTCCATTTTTGTCTTCCATAGGATTTTCTCTTTGAATGAAGAAGCTCTTCCTAGCTGTAACACCCATTTCCTTATCCTCCTTGCTCCATCAGATTCCTAAGGGTAAGGTAGTCACTCTTCTTATTAGTTAAGCATTTAAAGAGATGGAAAGTCCCATAACAAAAAATAGTTGCACTATCTTCTCCCTAAGGGTTTAGTGCCATGGAAAATTTCTCAGTTATATCATCAACGTACCCCTTCCACTGTTCAAAGAAGCCCATCCATTGATGCCTTAGAAAAATGTTTACCACAAGAGGATGTTGATGAATTTTTTTTTTGTGTCTGTGGGTTCTCTTATGCTCAAACTTCCCCCCCATATCTCCTAGTTCTTCTTCTCAAGGTTACTTAGGTGTATTTAAAATTTTAGCCTTAAAGCAATCTCAGTTATAGAGATAGTGTCAAGTTTTCCTTTTATCAGAGGGGGAGAAGGATGCTAATAATTTTTTTTTTTAATCAAAAAAAAAAATTCCCCTGACCCTATCTTTCCTTTGCATATAACAATTTCCAAAGGCAATTACCGCATAATTTTTTTCTACAGTGCACTTAATTCAAGAAAAATTCTCCATGTAGGGGTATTGAAAAAAAAGAGGGAGAAAGCCACTTACTCCTTTCAATATAACTTTTTCATGTGAATGAGAGTTTGAGGAAAACTTTGGGTAATTTTGGCTCCCTTATTCCCTTCAATTCTCTCATGTAGCTTCCTTTTGGGCCTCCAGTACTAGTTTAGAGTCTCCTGTAGCACCTCCAAACATTGTTCAAAGCAGCTTGGTGGCACCTAGGCAGTCTCTGATAACACTAGCTCACCCTTCTCTAACTATGTTCTAGAAATGAGTGATTATACAAATGGAGTTGATCCTTGTACTTAATAATTTTTGTGGTAAAGGCTTGGAGTGCTTTCATGACATGGCTCTTGCATGAACTTACATTTTGTAATCATTGTCCCCACTCCTTGCAATCATCACCCTACTCCTTGTGATCATCACCTCACTCCTCATAATCACAACCTCACTTGAGTTGAATTTTCCACATGCATGTGTGACTGAATGAAATTTAGTTTAATAATCAAAGGTGGCCAAGTCTATTGGCCACCTCCAACACATAAAAAAATTCATTTCTCTACCATAGTACATTTTATCATTATATGCATATGTAAGAGGTGACGATTTGAAACGACCCAGCTAAAACAGTGAAATGACCCAGCTATTGTTTTTTTAATACACAACAATTACAACCGGAAAACAAACACATTGAGATTTCAATTCAATCAACACACGCATCGTTGATGCTCATTTCAGGAACATAACACCACATTTATATACTTTTAATCTAAGGTCAAGTAGTAACGAAATACACATGTATCGTACACCGGAGAGGCGAGACTCCGCTTGCTCTGTTGTCACTGGTATTTCCTTGTTGTCAGTCACTTCTGCGAGTGTATGATGACGTACTTGATCCGAAAATGAGACCCACTGGTTAACCTTCCAGCCTAATCCTTGGGTACTCTTCTTCCCCACAGACCCCTGAGCTGCAATGGGGTTGTACAATGGAGGAAGAATCTAGCTGGCAGACGAGAGCAACCTTAGCTCAAGAGCCCCCTCTCTAAAAAGAAATCATCTACCTCACCAAACTCACTATAGCTTCGTAGTCACTGCTTTGACATCATATCATCCATCCAATAATAGGGTTCCAAAAAGTCCCCCTCTACCATGGCCTGCCCCTTCTTTTATAAGAGTTATCATAGATGACACTTGGCATGTCATGCATAATTATAATATTTTTTTCTTTTTAATAGCTTGATTATTCACCCACCCATGTGTCATTCTCTCATCAAGGGTTACCCAAAATTATTTACTTATATTTTTAATTAAAACTAATATTTCCCTCATCTCACAAGATTCCTATTTCTACTCCTAGATATCTCTTTATTCCCCCCTTTTATTCCTTAAATTGAGTTTATTACTTGGAGTCAATTAAGGAGTTAGCATTTTATTCCCAATCTACTTCCTAAATTAACTCAGGTTATCTCTTAGAGGGATATTCTTATGCTGGTTGATGCCACATGGAGCTTCCCTATATTTCTCTAAATTTAATTTATTTTTCTTATTTTAATTCACCTTCCTCTTTTCTTAATTAAGTTTACTTGGTTTAGGATTAATCTTTATCCTTACAATATGTTTGTCTTCCCCTTTTTTCTAAACCACCTCATTTACCTAGCATTTTCCAACATGGGGAGGGTAGAATTTTTAAGGTACTCTATTTATTTTTTTCCTATGATCCTCCTTATTCCAAGTTTTATTTTTGATTTAATTTCCATGGCTTCTATCATCATTTTCCTTTGGAGTAACTTTACCTAGTTTTCCTTCCTTACTTATTTTTATTTATTTTTATTTATTTTTTTATGATTCCAAGGGTGCCAAGTTTGGTTGTGCCCTTCAGGAACTTCCCTAGAAGTTCCAAGGGTGCCACATCTAACAGTTTAATTGTGATGCCAAGGGTGCCAAGTTGGTCGTGACCTTCAAGAATTTCCTTGAAATTCCAAGGGTGCCACACCACTTGCCCTTCAAGCATCCAGTGACTACGAGGGGAAAATATCGTGCAATGTCATAGACCGCTATCGTCTCTCATGTTTCCTGCTATAGTGAGACTAATGGTGCCAGGGATCAAGGAATCCGCCTTGATGCGCGCCCCCCAGTAGGTTCCTCATGAGCGACCCAACTTTGGGACCTGTCCTCATGGCATCATGATCTTCAAGGTGAAGGTGTTTCAACTCTTCCAGCCCAAGTCACAGCGGGAGTGCCAGTGGGTGAGATCAGGGACTCTGTCCCACCCCTCCCATGTAGTTCCATCCACCTGTACAACCCCATCGCCCATATGTGAGTCATTCGGTCAAGCAACAAATCTATGCCTGCAACCATTAACATATCATCAACATATAGTTAAACATATATGGCGGATTTCAAGATCGACTTAGACTTTAAAAGATAAAATAATATGTATTTTCATCAAACCAGGTGTCATCGACGTGTCGAAGTGAGCGCCTCTGATCGTTTCCTGCCATGCTCAAAAATCATTATCAACAAGGTTTCTCACTGTTAGTCCTTATCATAATAGCATCATTAACAATTCCTGGTCTTTCACATCATTGTCCATTATAAGCTTGAACTAATGGAAGTAGGTAACAGAGGGTGCCATCCCTCATGGCTATCATCATTTATCATAAATGGAAACATACATATTCATTAAGCCATCAATATCGTAACATCATAGAAATATACCTATCTATCAATTTATCATCATTATTCTTTTAGTAGAGTGCATGCATATTCTTTACTACCCTCATCATAAATTCAAATACTAACTTAACTATTTCATGATGCAATCATCGGAACACTGATAGATAAGATACATAACCATTCATGCCATCATAAAATCAATCATAACCATGAATATCTCAAATAATATTGTCATGTGCCTGGATCCTCAACCTGAGGTCGTCAAAGAATAAAGTGTCGGCCTTATGGCTAATTAAATGTTTGTGTCATATCACTATTAGTCAACTAGAGCGGGCACTACATACACCCCCTCTTAAAAATAGACTTTGTCTCGAAGTCCCTGGAATAGGTAAGGAAAACGGTGACGCATCTCCTCGACATCCTCCCAAGTAGCTGAACTGGGACTATAATGGTCCCACTGGACCTTGACCTAGTCCACTAACCGTCGTCTAAGCTGCAAACTTCTCTGGTCCAGTATGTAAACTGGTTCGGTCATCACTGCTCCCTCGTCCAAGACCTGCAAATGACCTAAGTCAATAATATGTGAAGGATCTGAAATATAATGACGTAAAACAGAAACATGAAACACATCATGCATACGTGCTAAAGATGGAGGTAAGGCAAGCCTATATGCCACCGACCCTTTCCTTTCTAATATTTCAAAAGGTCCCACAAACCGTGGAGACAATTGTTTTCCTTTTCCAAATTTTATAGAGCTTTTTTGGGGCCTTACTCTCAGGAACACCCTATCCCCCACTTCATAACTTCGGTCTACTCGATGAGCATCAGCATAGCTCTTTTGTCTATCTTGAGCTTCCTTAAGCCTCCTCCTAATCATGGTCATTTGTTCTTCCATTTCTTGCACCACCTCAGGTCCTATTAGTACTCGGTCTTCTAGCTGATCCCAACTAAGAGGTGTTCTGCAAGGTCTTCCATATAATAACTCAAATGGCGCCATCTTGATGGAACTCTGATAACTATTATTGTAAGCAAATTCTACAAGTGGTAAAAACTCCTCCCATCTCTTTTGTTGGTCCATCACATACATTCGAAGCATGTCTTCAAGGATTTGATTTGTCCTCTCTGACTGCCCATCTGTTTCTGGGTGATAAGCAGTGCTGAAGTTCAACTGGGTTCCCAAAGCTTCTTGGAAACTGGTCCAAAATCTTCCAGCAAACACTGCTCCCCTGTCGGATATGATCTTTCTAGGCACTCCATGTAATCTCATAACCTCATTAATAAAAACCCTCGCAATTTCTGGGGCCTTATATGTAGTCTTAACTGGTATGAAATGGGTGCTTTTGGTCAACGTGTCCACTACCAAAAATATGGAATCATGTTCTTGGGGTCATTGGTAGTCCCACAATGAAGTCCATTGATATAACTTCCCATTTAGATTTTGGTATCTCATGGGGCTGTAATAAACCTGCCAGATGCTTGTGTTCAGCTTTTACTCGCTGACACTCTAAGCATCTTGCTACCAAGTTCACGATGTCCTTCTTCATCCCTTTCCAAAAGAATAGTGGTTTCAGATCTGCACTCATCTTCTTGACACCAGGGTGTGCCATGTATACAACATGATGAGCTTCATTTAAGATTAATTGGCGTATCTCTTCATTCGGTGGTACATATATCCTTCCCCGAAATCGTAGTAGCCCATCATTATCAAAAGAGTATTATTCATATTTTGGGACCCTCATTTCCTCCTCCCTCAAACTTTTGCTAACCTCCTGATACCAGGTGTCTTTAATTTGTAATTCAAGCAGTTTCTCCCTCAAGTTTGTCTTCAAGGGGATCACTGAAAATATCGGCGGCCTCCTACTTAAGGCATCAACCACCCTATTTACCGTTCCTTTGATGTAAGTGATATCAAAATCATATTCACTAATTAGCTCAGACCATCGTCTTTGCCTTGCGTTTAAGTGATCTTGAGTGAATATGTGCTGTAGCCCACAATGGTCAGTCCTAAGATCAAACTTCCTTCCTAGAAGGTAGTGTCTCCAAATCTTTAGTGCATAAACAATTGCTGCCATCTCTAGATCATGGGTTGCATAGTTTTCTTCGTGGGTTCTGAGTTTCCTTGATGCATATGCTATTACTCTTCTCTCTTGCATCAACACACAACCCAGTCTTTCTTTAGAGGCATCAATGCAAACCAAAAATTCTTGCTCCATATCCGGTACCTTCCAAAATTGGTGCTGTCGTTAATAACACATTTAACCGTTGAAATGCCTCTTCAAATTTTTCAGTCCAGATGAATTTCTTGATCTTTCTTTGGAGCTCGGTAATGGGGCTTGCTATTTTCGAGAACCCTTCGACAAATCTTCTATAGTACCCTACCATGCCCATGAAACTTCGTATTTCATGAACATTGGTTGGTGCTGCCATTCCATGATGGCTTCGATCTTTACTGGGTCCACTGCGATACCCTCCCCAGAGATAATGTGTCCAAGATAATGAATCTTGGTTTGGTAAAAGGAACACTTTGACAACTTCCCGAACAGTTGGTTTTCTCTAAGACACTGCAGGACTATCCTCAAGTGTTCATCATGCTCTTCTAGGGTTTTTGAGTAGATCAAAATGTCATCGATAAAGACTTGTACAAACTTGTCTAAGCAATCTCGAAATATTCTATTCATCAAGCTCATGAAAACACCCGGGGCATTTGTCAGTCCAAAGGGTAAAACTACAAACTCATAATGCCCAAATCTTGTTTTGAATGTTGTCTTCGAAATATCTTCTTCTTTGATTCTCAACTGATGATATCCCGACCTCAGATCTATTTTTGAGAACACCGTGGCCCCTCTCATTTGATCAAATAAGTCATTTATCCTTGGCAAAGGGTATTGATTCTTTATCGTTACCTTATTCAACTGGCGGTAATCAATGCATAGTCGCCAAGACCCATCCTTTTTCTTAACAAAAATCACTGGGGCTCCCCATGGAGATATGCTAGGTCGTATGAACCCCAAGTCCAATAATTCCTTTAATTGGATCTGCAATTCTTTTAGCTTTGGAGCCGACATCCGGTATGGTGTCTTTGCAATAGGCTTCGTGCCGGGTTTAAGGTCGATGGTGAAATCAATTTCCCTTTTTGGGGGTAGCCCGGGTAGTTCTTGGGGAAATACATCCTTAAATTCGACAAGGAGAGGGTGTTTATCAAAATCTTCAGAGTCATTTTTTTCATTAAGAGTTACCACTGAGAAAAATTGACATCCCTTTCGCCTAAATTTCATTAGTTGCATGGAGGAGATGAACCTCAGGGACACCCCTCGGTTCCTTCCCCTTAATGATTTTCTTAGGCCGTCATCGTCGGTGAAATGTAGAATCTTGTCCTTGCAATCTAGGAGTGCCTCATGCCGCTCCAACCAATCCATTCCTATAACTATGTCATAACCTCCTAGAATTGTCGAGTACAAGGATACCTTGGTCTTACATACCCCCAAGTCCACCTCACAATCCTTTACCATTTTTCCTACATTTCTTTTCATACCACAAGCCATTTCTACATGTCTAAATTCATACTGAGGAGTTGCTTTATGTTTAATCAATGATAATGCATTTATAGAAATAAAAGAATCAGTAGCTCCTGGATCTATTAAAATGAGAAAACTCATACCATCAATATTACCTGAGGTTTCTAACACAGTGGACTGGTGTTCAACCTGGCGATTGTTCACTGCTGCATGGATGCGATGAGCCTTCCCCAGATCTCCCACTGTAGTTACATTCTTAATTGAGTTGGTATTACCCGTCTTTTGAGGGCAATCCCTCTCGTAGTGAGGACCCCCACAAGTCCAACACCCCTTCCTAGGGGCTTGGATCCTACCAACTGAACTGTGAGCTGGTCTGAAACTCTGCTGGAAAGAGGATTGGTGCTGAGGTTGTGTGACTTGGTGTTGTCGCATAGGCCGGTGTAGTGGTGGCTGACAAGCTTGCTGCGATGCCCTGCGCGGATGCTGAGCTGGATGCCTATATGGTGTTCTTTGATTTCTTCTTGACCACTTTTAATGATTTAGTGCGGGGCCCCCTTGCCAAGTTCTACGCTCCATAACATGTACTCTTGATTCTGTGGGCCTTGTAGACTTACTATGCTCACTGCTTATGATTTCCTCCTATGCAATGATTGCCCACTGAACTGCCTCGTGTAAGGTGTGAGGCATTAGGATTCTAACCTTTTTCCGAATGTTAACATTTAATCCATACACAAATTTGTTCACCTTTAGCTTCTCTGAGTTTAAATGAGGGGCATAACGGAGTAATTCCATGAAACGTTCCTCATATTCTGGCAGGGAGCAGTTCCCCTGCTTTAATGAATTGAATTCATTTAGCTGTCTCTCGAGGAACTCTTCTGATAGGTAGCGTTCTCTAAATTTTTCTTCAAATAGCTCCCAAGTTACTTCTGATATATCCATTCCCAACTGGGTTAATAATGTCTTCCACCAAAGTAGTGCGCTTCCCTTTAGCTGGAATATACCCATCTTAGCCTTCATGTTTGAGGTGTAGTTTCTTAGGGTAAAACACATAGCCATGTTTTCCAACCATGCCTCTGCAGATTAACCATCAGTGGAACCCCGAAACTCTGGAAATCTTACTTTTTCCAGGTCTCGACGTACATTGTTTCTTGTGGTATCTTGGAGTGTTTCATTTTGTATGACCGGTCCTCCATGCTCCCGTTCGAAGTGAAACGACCCAACTAAAACAGTGAAATGTCCCGGCTAATTTTTATTTTTTTTTTTATTTTTTTTTATTTTTAAATTTTTTTTTTTTACACAGCAATTACAACCGGAACACAAACACCTTGAGATTTCAATTTAATCCACACGTACATCACTGATGTTCATTTCAGGAAATAACACCACATTTATATACTTTTAATCTAATCAACACATACATCATTGATGTTCATTTCAGAAAATAACACCACATTTATATACTTTTAATCTAAGGTCAAGTAGTAACGAAATACACATGTACCGTACACCGGAGAGGCGAGATTTCGCTTGCTCTGTTGTCATTGGTATTTCCTTGTTGTTGATTCGTCTGCGAGTGTATGATGACGCACTTGATCCAAAAACGAGACCCACCGGTTAACCTCCCAGCCTACTCCTTGGGTACTCTTCTTCCCCGCAGACCCCCGAGCTGCAATGGGGTTGTACAATGGAGGAAGAATCTAGCTGGCAGAGGAGAGAAAACTTACCTCAAGATTCCCCTCTCTAAAAAGAAATCTTCTACCTCACCAAACTCACTATAGCTTCGTAGTCACTGCTTTGACATCATATCATCCATCCAACAATAGGGTTCCCAAAAGTCCCTTCTACCATGGCCTGCCCCTTCTTTTATAAGATTTCTCAT